>LBNU01022633.1:128936-151353 GCA_014162995.1 Artemisia annua
TATTGTTAATACCGACTATGCTGATGTGTCGCTGGCTTGTGATGCGGCACGCAATATTGAACTTTTGCATGAGGGTGGAAATTCCAACAAGAGGAGTAGGGATGGTGACCGCATCCAGAACAGGAGTTCAGGGCAGCAAGATAAGGGTTCTGGCTATCAGGGTCGTGCTGAACATAATTATGATCACCGCGGTCGTTCGGACCGTCAGTATGATAACAGGGGAAAGTTAATTGGGGTTATGACCAAGGTAGACAGTTTCAGAGGGGATCGGATTATAAATCTACTAGTAGACAGAATGATAAGTCGGGTAACAATAACCCGAGGCAGTCTTCCAGGGGAAACCAGAACAATAGGTACTCGGGAAATGGATCTTCGTACCAGCAGCATCGTTCGGGTAACTCATCGGGTCAGTATAGGCGGGCTGAGGCTACGCCTGTTTGTCGTACATGTGGTAAATCACACACTTGACCTTGCCGTATAGCTACTGGAGCTTGCTATGAGTGCGGATCTACAGAGCATCAAGTGAGGAACTGTCCGAAGAAGGCCAGCATTGTTCCAGCAAGTCCTTCTCAACCCTCCACTTCATCAGGTCGTGTTCATTCTTTGACCCGCGAGCAGGCAGTAAACTCATCAGGTACCATTACAGGCTTTCTACATATTGGTGATTTTACTGCTTTTGTCTTGTTTGATACTGGCACAACGCATTCTATCATATCTATTACATTCTCAAAGAAACTAAAATTAACCCCAACACCACTAATGAATTCCATGTCGATCTCCACGCCTATGAAGAGCAACGTTATTATTGATCATGAGTTCATTGACTGTCCGTTACGTTTTGATGATCGTATTCGTCCGGCTAACCTCCTTCCACTTGATATGCTTGACTTTGACTTGATTCTTGGCATGGATTGGCTAACTTCTCATCGAGCCACTATTGTCTGTCACGAACGGAAATTTATATTTGGAGACTTGTTTAAGCCTGAATTTGTGTACTTTGGTTCTCAACCGTCTCGAACTATTAAGATCATATCCGCTTTAAAAGCGCGTACCTTGTTATCCCACGATTGTGCAGGTTTTATCGCTTCCATTAAGAACACTTTGTATTGTGCGTGATTTCGCCGACGTATTTCCGGAGGAACTTCCTGGTCTTCCTCCTAAACGTGACATAGCATTTGGTATTGACTTGATTCCGGGTGCTGAACCCATATCTAAGGCTCCTTATCGTATGGCTCCTACCGAGTTGAAAGAGTTGAAAGATCAACTTCAGGAACTCTTTGAAAGTGGATTCATTCGTCCGATTGTATCTCCTTGGGGAGCACCTGTCTTGTTTGTGAAAAAGAAAGACGGTAGTATGAGGTTGTGTATAGACTACCGGTAGTTGAATCGTATTACCATCCATAACCGTTATCCTTTGCCTCGGATTGACGATTTGTTTGATCAGCTCCAAGGAGCTAAATATTTCTCCAAGATTGATCTTCGGTCCGGTTATCATCAACTTCGTGTTAAACAGCAGGATATTCCTAAGACTGCTTTTCGAACTCGCTACGGACACTATGAATTCTTGGTTATGCCTTTCGNTGTATCTCCTTGGGGAGCACCTGTCTTGTTTGTGAAAAAGAAAGACGGTAGTATGAGGTTGTGTATAGACTACCGGTAGTTGAATCGTATTACCATCCATAACCGTTATCCTTTGCCTCGGATTGACGATTTGTTTGATCAGCTCCAAGGAGCTAAATATTTCTCCAAGATTGATCTTCGGTCCGGTTATCATCAACTTCGTGTTAAACAGCAGGATATTCCTAAGACTGCTTTTCGAACTCGCTACGGACACTATGAATTCTTGGTTATGCCTTTCGGATTGACTAATGCTCCAGCAGTGTTTATGGACCTTATGAACCGCGTATTCAGTTCTTTTCTCGACAAGTTTGTTATCGTTTTTATTGATGACATTTTGGTTTACTCGAAATCCAAGGAAGAGCACGAACAGCACCTTAGTACGGTCTTGCAGATTTTGAGACAGGAGAAGTTGTATGCAAAATTCTCCAAGTGTGAATTCTGGCTTAGTCAAGTTGCTTTCCTTGGCCACATGGTATCTGCTAGTGGCATTACTATGGATCTGGCGAAGGTCGAGGCTATCACTAAATTGCCGAGACCTACTACGGTGACTGAGGTCAGGAGTTTCCTTGGTTTGGCAGGTTACTATCGGAGATTTGTTAAGGGATTTTCCCAACTTGCCTCACCCTTGACTAAGTTGATGAGAAAAGGGTTGAAATTTGAGTGGACTGATGAGCAAGAAGAGAGTTTTGAAACTTTGAAGCAGAAACTTGTATCAGCTCCCATCTTGACCCTTCCATCTGGTACAGACGGTTATCAGATTTATAGTGATGCTTCCAAGAAAGGATTAGGTTGTGTTTTGATGCAGCATGGGAAAGTTATTACGTATGCTTCACGTCAGTTGAAACCTTATGAGGAGAACTACCCTACGCATGACTTAGAGTTGGCTGCAGTTGTTTTTGCTCTTAAGATCTGAAGACATTACCTATATGGGGACTCGGTTGATATCTTCACGGATCATAAGAGTCTCAAGTACGTATTCACCCAGAAAGAGTTGAACATGAGACAGCGTAGGTGGTTGGAATTACTCAAGGACTATGACACCAACATCCAGTATCACCCGGGAAAGGCTAATGTAGTTGCTGATGCTCTTAGTCGTAAGTCGGGTATGGTGGCTAGTCTGAAATTTGAGCCTAGGATTTTGCATGAACTTGAGCTCATGGAGGTAGAATTTTGTTTGCCTGGGCGCGACGGTTATTGGGCGAGTTTGAAAGTTGAGTCTAACTTGATCTTGAGGATTAAGGAAGCTCAGCGTGACGATGGAGAGTTATGGGCCATTGTTCAGAACGTAGAAGAGGGGAAACAGTCTGAGTTTCGGGTTGATGATGACGGTATTGTTTGGCTAGGAGATCGCCTTTGTGTTCCGAATGATCCTGAACTTCGTGAGACAGTTATGTCAGAAGCTCACAGTTCTCCCTTTACCATACATCCGGGATCTACGAAAATGTATCGGGATTTGAAACAACACTTCTGGTGGAGCGGGATGAAGCAGGATGTAGCGTCGTTTGTTGCTAGGTGTTTGACATGCCAACAGGTGAAGATTGAGCACCAAAGAGCTAGTGGTCTTTTGCAACCGTTAGAGATTCCCCAGTGGAAGTGGGAAGAGATAACGATGGATTTTGTTACGGGTTTACCAGTCACACGTAAAGGACATGATGCGATTTGGGTGGTCGTTGATCGGCTAACTAAGTCGGCTCATTTCCTACCGATCAAGAAAGGTTATGGTGTAGCGAAGTTGGCGGAAATTTTCCAGCAGGAGATTGTTAGATTGCACGGTACTCCAGTTTCGATTGTTTCCGATAGAGATCCGAGGTTTACTTCGCGTTTTTGGAAGGCGTTACATAAGGCTTGGGGTTCTCGTCTTAAGTTCAGTACCGCTTTTCACCCGCAGACGGATGGTCAGTCGGAAAGGACTATCCAGACGTTGGAGGATATGTTACGGGCTTGTGTACTTGATTGGACCGACAATTGGGACGAGTACTTGTGTTTAGTTGAGTTCGCGTATAACAACAGTTGGCACGCAAGTATTCAGATGGCACCTTACGAGATGTTGTATGGGCGCAAGTGTAGGTCACCTACTATATGGGATGAAGTAGGCGAACGTATTAATGAGGGTCCCGAGATGATTGAAATCACCAATGAGAAAGTGAATGTTGCTAATGAGAGGCTTAAGGAAGCCAGGTCTAGGCAGAAGAGTTATGCCGACAAGCATTGACGTGAATTAGATTTTCAGGTTGGCGACCGAGTATTCTTGAAAGTATCTCCTTTTCGCTGCGTCAAACGTTTTGGTATTAAGGGCAAGTTGAGTCCTCGTTTTATTGGTCCTTTTGAAATTTTGGAACGTGTGGGCGAGGTGTCTTATCGTTTGGCTCTTCCACCTCAGCTTGCACATGTGCATAACGTTTTCCATGTATCCCTTTTGTGAGGATACAATTATCATCCTTTACATGTAGTGTCATATCCCTTGGATCAAATTCAACCAGACATGTCACTTCCGGAAGAACCGGAGGCCATTCTTGATAGACAGGAGAGAGTCATGAGAAATAAAGTAATTCGTTTCGTTAAGATTCTTTGGAAGAACCATCCACCCCGGGACGCGACCGAGGAGTCTATGCGAGCCAGCTACCCCAATTTCCCTTTGTAGTCTGGTATGCTTTCGTTTGGTTACGCTATCTCTTACTTCTTTCATTTTCGCGGACGAAAATTCTTTTTGAGGGGGGAATAGTTGTAAAATCCACATTCTCGTGACATGATTAAATTACCAATATACCCTTTAAAATTTACATAATTAATTAATTATGTAAATTTTAAAGGGTATATTGGTAATTTAATCACGTCATGAGAATGTGGGTTTTACAAGATGCGCCGCATGTCCTTCAGATTCAGATAGATCTCCTTTTTCTCTTTCCGTGGCCGCTTGAATCAACTAAAACGGAGTCCGGATGAAGATTTTACAGCCAAAATACGAAAGCATCTTCAAGTGTCGACTTGTAATCTTTGACTTCTTCTTTAAGCTTCTAATCTTCACTTGATGTCTCGGTAAGGATTGTATGTGGCCAATACAGCGCGTTGGATTGGTCCGATGCGGCGTATCAAGGTAACTTCGCGTGGGGTCCAAGATTATTATATTCCCGAATATTCGTACACCGCCTTTAGATGCGGTGTATCTTCAATCTCTTATGCGGCGCATGTTCTCTTGTATCTTGGATAATCATTTGGTGAAGTCTCGAGAGTAGTACGCCGTATGTATGAAATGTAATGCAGCGTATCTGGAGTAGAGCAAGTTGGTTCTTCTTCGTTGACCAAAGTTTCATATGCGACGCATGATAAAATCAGATGCGTCGCATGCTTCAAAGTTAGGCAATGGTCTTTAATCTGTTCAATTCAGCAGACTTTTCCAATCTTGATCATTTTGCTCCATTTTACGTCCATAATAGCTGACTTTCACCAAATGCTTGTTTATAACTGAGAATTATAAAAGTAAGCGATTAAGTATCAATTCCCATATAAAATAATATAAAACAAGCAATATACATAGGATAAATGATGCTAATAAAATGTACTTATTTGATGTCATCAAATATCCCCCCACTTGAACTTTACTTGTCCTCAAGTAAACTTTACATTAAACTTATGAAAATGTATCCTAAACAGTTGTCTAGGATTTTTAGAGTTACGCATTCAATCTCAATTACACAACCAAACACCTCACGAAATAGGAAAATGAAATCACTTAAATCACTTAACTTATCTATGTGGTAACATTTTAGTAATTCGCTCAATTGCTCGGTCGTGACGAGTATTCTATCATAAGCTTGGCAAGGATACACATCTCCACCACTAAAGCCAAGGAGTGACAAGTCTTAAGCGGTAAAAAGGGTTTGTTGGTTAAGGGTTGATCATCCTTTTTAATGTCTATTGATCTCATATTCCAGAAAAGGCGACAAAATTACGAATACATGATCGAATCCACGGCCACGATACTTGCAATTGCTCAATTCCTTAACTCGAATACGCTAAAGATAGGACCAAGTAATCTTCACCAATAATATTATATCAAAAAGGGCGACAAAATCATAAATACATAGTCGAATCCACGACTACGATACTTAAGATTGCTCAAATCCCTAATCTCAAATAAATCAAAGGTTTGGATGAAGAATGATATAGGGAATGAATAATATTTGGGATGTAAATTGGTGTAAAATAAAAAATAAACAAAACAAATAGATTAAAATCCTAATGTGTGGTTAATCACTTTCCCAACCATCCCATGAATAAGACTCATATCATTGACTAACTCATGCTTTGACACTTGAAATTCACGCTTTTGGTAGACACGAATTAGACTCAACAAAATCTTAAACTGAGAATAATCTTTAGTTGGCGTTCCCATAACGGCCAACTCCCTTGCAATCCATATATATAGTACAACAAATGGTGGCCATATGACCCACTTACATAACTTTACATCGTTGGTTTAACAAACTTCCAACTTTCTTCTTTCTTTTTCTTTTCTCTTTTTTCGATTTTTTTTCTTTTTTTATTTTATTCAATAACTAACTAACTAATGGTGTAAAATTTCACCACTTCACCATCACAATAATTCCGGATAATTTTTCCATACTTTTCATAATTCAGAAATAAAGGTAATAGTGAAAGTAGCAAACACACAAAAACACGACAAATATACAATATCTACTTTCACGCCATTTGCATTGTGCAATTTCCCGACCTAACCAAAGATAATGATTTACGCACACGAACACAGGAAACGTGGGGAAACACACTTCTGCCTAAAGCAACTAACCACGGACTTTAATCTACAGGGTAGGCTAAGGTGTAAAGGTATAACGAAACAATTAACAAAGGTGTAAGAAACGAAAGGAATGGCTCCGAGGGTTTTTCTAGGGGTATCTTACTCTAAAAGTGAGAGTAAATAAAAGGGTTTATACGGGGGTTAACTAACCAGTGTAGTTAGTTAATAAACATAACATATATTAGGATTTTTGGGTGTAATCCTAGAAATTTACCAAGTTAGACAAGTCACTCCAATTATATCAATAATACTCATTATGGTGGTCTCGAATAGTATACAAGCCAAGTTCTAAAGTTTACTACAAGTCACCGGCACACTCATATTTTTTGTGGAATTTGGGGTAAAATATTAGGAAACGGAATAGGCTTAATTCTCACAATTTGGAAATAAGGGTTATGTGTGCGGTCATGCAACTTTGATTTAACAAAAACATGCTAGAAAAATTTTAAATTTAGGCATATTAAGTGCATATTAAGCATATTTTTGAGAAATAAGGACAAGTAAACGTTCTAATTCTCCATCCCCCCACTTAAGATAAACAACGTCCTAGTTGTTTAATCTGAAATTAAAAACAGGAAATTAAAAGAATTAGAACGGAAAACTCCCCTGAGATTTTGCTCGGTATGATCCATCATGATAGGAATGCGAGCATATGTAATTCGGGAGTTTATTAACATCTTCAATTGTCCAGACCTGTAAAAAAATATAGACCACAGAAAAAGAATCTCGAGGACATCTCATTAATCATTGGTTAGGAAAATAAAAATACGAAAAATTACAGGTTAGAGTGTCGATGCGCCGTATCCATGGAATATTGGATACACCGCATCAACTTCCTGTAACTATTAGGCCGCATCCACTAAAAGTGCATGCGCCATATTGACCAACTGACAGAAATACGAAAATAAAAATAAACTAAAAACAAAATAAAAGACAAGCGTGAGTTGCCTCCCACGAAGCGCTTGTTTTTGTTCGAGTCACGAGCCTGACTCCACCCTTATTTACTATGTAATAGGGTGTTTTTCCCCCACTTGCGGTCAAGTGTGGGTGATAGTAGCAATAAGCATCATAATGGTGTAAATTTGCTACTAGAGATGGATAGAATATGTAAAGATAATACCTTGGCAATATGTGTACTTCGTTCATTACCTTACCCGTTTTGGTTAATAAATTGGATGGCTTGAACATTACATGTGAGAGAGTAGTATGTTGATGATCAATGAGTCTCCTTTCTTCTTCGTTTGTTCCATTGGTAGTAAGGCGTCCCTCGACTTCCATAAAAGATGAGAAAGGGTCTTTGGCAATTAAAAGTTTCAGTTCCTCTATATCCTTCATAGGATTGAAGTCATCCTCTTCAATCATGGTCGTGTCCATCAGCTCATCCTTGAATTCTTTCTCGAGTTCAACCAAAAACAGGTTGATAACAGGTGCTTTATATGCTTCATTAGGTAGTGTAATAAATTCCACCTCATCATTCTTTTGTTTTGAAACCTGTTTAGGAAAACTAGCAAGACGATTAGTAATGGGATTAATAATATTAAATAAATTTGTACCACTTTGTATTGTAAGTGACTCTAATTCATCTTGTGAGTCTCCATCTTCAACTAGTGGTTTTGCAATTTCATATTTATCCCGAATATCCGCGTCGAATAAGTCAACCCAGAATTCTTCACAATTTCTTGTTGGGTGATAACCTGGCTTATCCGTTTTACTCCAAAATTTTTCCTTTTGTAGTGGTAATTGTGGTATGTTATCGTACACAATAGCATCAAACTTTTCAATATCAGAATACTCATTATCTTCATCCGATAGAATATCATCATGGTGTTTTTGATAGGATGAGAATATATCTTCCAACTTGGGTGGAAAATTACAAATAATAGCCCTATACACCATTGTTCCACATTCATCTTCATTTTAATCATAAGCACTTTCGGATGAATAAGCTTCTTTGTAAATAATTGCCGGATTTTCATTCAAATCAAACACTTGTGACTCTTCTTCATCTTCGGCAATTTTCGAAGAAATAGCATAATTAATAACTATTGCCAGAATCCTAATTGCACCAAGATCATTTGATTCTTCTTCATCATCGTCATTGGATTAAGTCCAAGTGTGTCGAAATGGCAATGTCTTTCTTTCTTTCCTTGGCTTTTCAGCTTCCAATAACAAGTATTCTTCCATAGTAATTTCTTCCATGTCGATGACTTGTGCACCATATCTTGCTCTTTCCTGATCGTACACCTTATTATCGCACAAGGATCTTTTTTCTGTTCAGCCTAAGATATTCTTCCATTGTTATGTCCAGATTGTCCACCTCCATGATTACCTGAAAGATAAACAACCAAGACCAGCAGTAACCGAAACAAAAAAATAAAAAAATAAAAAATAAAAATAAAAACTGAATACTAAAAATTAAATAAACACAAAAAAGTATTTTTGTGTTACAGAAGATCGATGCGTCGTATCAAAAAGACAATAGATACGCCGCATCGATACAAGTTAATACGCCGTATCCAACAAACAATGGATACGTCGTATTAGCTTCCTGCAATAATTTTTTTTAGAAAATTTTAAAACTAAAAATCACACAAACTAAAAAAATTTTGGACACAGAACGTCAATACGCCGTACTCACAGACAAGAATATGCCGTATCTCCCTTCTGAGACAGACACACAGACAGTTAACAGATTAACAAACAAACAAACCAAACAAACTAAAACAAACTAGAAAATGAAAAGTACCAATAAAACTAGCAAAAAGATAAATTCACTCCCCGGAAGCGGCGCCAAAAAGTTGATATGCCGTTGTATAGTTGTTTATTACTTATCAAGTTTTAAATTTATATTTTGCTGACTTAACCTATAACAACATTAATGGGCAGTGTACCCGGTCAGTTTGTATATAATGGTAAGCAGGGTGTCGATCACTAGGAGTGAGCTTTCTAATATTCTAATTCTAGAGGTGCTCGACTCTACTAAATTAATCCTAAACTAAAGCAAAAAGGAGGGTTCAGCCTGAGAGATTGGCACGAGTTTGGTTTTATACTAAACTAATTAAACTAAACTAAACAAACTAGAAGCTTGAAGATATCAAAAATAAGAAGAACGTGTTAACCAAGTTCAGTCATATAAGATTGTGTTTTGATAAGTTCTAAGACCTGCAGTGATTGGTGCTCAAGACTAGGCGCGGTCAATCCTACCTCTTGTATACCTAGAGTCTAGATTCCAATTAATTGGAATCCGCATAAAGCTGCTTAATAATTACTGGGTCTATGTTTAATAGCTTGTCACTTGTTTTATTGCTAGTTTTATATGAAGTGTATAAAATTAACCCGTACTCGTTGGCTATTATATCGGCGAGTAAACCCTTAATGATTACTTATGAATATCCTACTTATCCAAAGACATCGGAGTAAATAGGCGAGGAAGGGGTATGGCGGCCCAACAGTGCTCAGCTAGACACAGAGGTAATCAATGCACTAATATAAGTTCACCAAAGACATCAAACATATAAACTTTAATTAATGGGAAAGCAATTTTAAGGCGGGCATTTGATTATTGCGTACTCACAAACTTCCGGCCATCAATCCTGATGAATTAAAGCTTACAAATACAATAAAACAAAACTATTTAACATAAGTAGTTAAAACGAAGACTGAGCAACCAATCGAATTAGAAACACATCATAACATCAAATAATCATAAACTTGCCTAACACATAAGGGTGTTAGCCCATAATCTCTGTAGCAAGGTACATAAACATAATCAACATGGATAGAATATGAAACATAGTGAATACGATACGCTAACCGAGTGATTAAAAAATATAACAATGATTAGAATTGTTCTTCAAGGATAATTAGGTCTTCAAGGTTGATATTCTGCTATTTGGAGGGGTCTTGGTCGTCTGGGAATGACCCTAAGGGTTCCCAAGGATACCCTAATTCGTGAATGAGCCCGGTATTTATAGATTCTAAAATCTGGGTCGATACGGCGCATCTAGTGAGTTAGATGCACCACATCTATAAGTAAACGTAGCCTCCAAGTCTGAAACTAACAAGATATGGCGTATCTAGAATTCTGATATGGAGCATCAGCCAATACGGCGCATCTAAAGACCAAATGCGCCGCATGTCCTTCAGATTCAGATAGATCTCCTTTTTCTCTTTCCGTGGCCGCTTGAATCAACTAAAACGGAGTCCGGATGAAGATTTTACGGCCAAAATACGAAAGCATCTTCAAGTGTCGACTTGTAATCTTTGACTTCTTCTTTAAGCTTCTAATCTTCACTTGATGTCTTGGTAAGGATTGTATGTGGCCAATACAGCGCATCGGATTGGTCTGATGCGGCGTATCAAGGTAACTTCGCGTGGGGTCCAAGATTATTATATACCAGAATATTCGTACACCGCCTTTAGATGCGGTGTATCTTCAATCTCTTATGCGGCGCATGTTCTCTTGTATCTTGGATCATCTTTTGGTGAAGTCTCGAGAGTGGTACGCCGTATGTATGAAATGTAATGCAGCGTATCTGGAGTAGAGCAAGTTGGTTCTTCTTTGTTGACCAAAGTTTCATATGCGACGCATGATAAAATCAGATGCGGCGCATGCTTCAAAGTCAGGCAATGGTCTTTAATCTGTTCAATTCAGCAGACTTTTCCAATCTTGATCATTTTGCTCCATTTTACGTCCATAATAGCTGACTTTCACCAAATGCTTGTTTATAACTGAGAATTACAAAAGTAAGCGATTAAGTATCAATTCCCATATAAAATAATATAAAACAAGCAATATACATAGGATAAATGATGCTAATAAAATGTACTTATTTGATGTCATCAATGATCAAATTCACCCGGTGGTTACATTTGATAATGACGTTCAAATTAACCAAGTCATTATATTTGAGGATCCAATTGATGATGATCACAATGATCAACTTGAACAACATCCACCTTCGATTGATCCAGATTCGGAACTTAGAACCATTCTCAGGACCACCCAAATTCAGGCCCAAAAGTGTAATGATATTAATGCCAAGTTGGGGGTCAAAACTGTATCATTGACCAAAGACCTTGAGTGCTGTAAAACACAAATCACAAATTTTGAAACACGAGATAATAGAGAAAAAAGTTTTGAAATTGCTTTCCAAAAATCTTATGTTCAAGAACAAGAGTTACAACATCAAATACGTGAATTAACCGCTTCCAAAAATGATTAATCTTAAAAATGGAAAAAGAAAGGTTTGATCNGCATGCTTCAAAGTCAGGCAATGGTCTTTAATCTGTTCAATTCAGCAGACTTTTCCAATCTTGATCATTTTGCTCCATTTTACGTCCATAATAGCTGACTTTCACCAAATGCTTGTTTATAACTGAGAATTACAAAAGTAAGCGATTAAGTATCAATTCCCATATAAAATAATATAAAACAAGCAATATACATAGGATAAATGATGCTAATAAAATGTACTTATTTGATGTCATCAATGATCAAATTCACCCGGTGGTTACATTTGATAATGACGTTCAAATTAACCAAGTCATTATATTTGAGGATCCAATTGATGATGATCACAATGATCAACTTGAACAACATCCACCTTCGATTGATCCAGATTCGGAACTTAGAACCATTCTCAGGACCACCCAAATTCAGGCCCAAAAGTGTAATGATATTAATGCCAAGTTGGGGGTCAAAACTGTATCATTGACCAAAGACCTTGAGTGCTGTAAAACACAAATCACAAATTTTGAAACACGAGATAATAGAGAAAAAAGTTTTGAAATTGCTTTCCAAAAATCTTATGTTCAAGAACAAGAGTTACAACATCAAATACGTGAATTAACCGCTTCCAAAAATGATTAATCTTAAAAATGGAAAAAGAAAGGTTTGATCATAAACAACAAATCAATCAACTCAACCATGAACTTTCAAAAACAAAATCTGAGTTTTCAATTTGTCAAGCTGAGTTTAAAGGATATAAACAAAAGTCAAGGAAACGGATTGATTCTTACGTTGAAGAAGTTGTTGAATTGGAAAATGATGAGACGAAAAGTGTTACGCTTTTAGGGGGTCATTTAAGCCCTAATTCGTATAAATGTGATCAAATATTTCCCTAAATCGTTCCTTTTGTCATTTTAGGTACTTTTGAGAGGAATTTTGGAAAACATGTATATTCGGACGTTTTTGGAGCATAAAAGTGAAGAAAACGACAAAGTCTCAAAAGATGAAGATTTACAACCTGACGGCGTCAGAAGTCACAAGGTGACGCCGTCAGAAAGCCTTGACAAAAGAGTAGAATCCAATTTTCAAATGACGGGCCAGAAAGATTTTGGGATTTAACACCTGACGCCGTCAGGTGTTAGAAGATGTAGGCCGTCAGAAGTTAATTTAAAGAGTGACGGCCCAGAAGGCAATAAAGGGTGACGGCGTCAGAAGTGGATCTAGGCCATCCGAGAAACCTAATGGCGGCGAGCTGACGGCGTCAGACCCTATAACCTGACGCCGTCAGAGTGTAAAATCTATATATAGTTTTCTAATTTTCATTCATTAGGGTGAAACTGTGTGGAGAACTTTTAGGGCAAACCCTAAAGACGAATTTTCTGTGACTTTTAGGGTTTCCAACCCTTGGAACCCTAGTGCTTAATTAAAGATTGTTAGAACTTAAGTTTTCAACGTTTAAGTCAAGTCTCGGTTATTTCTACATTTGTAATAGGTTGCTAAGTTTATTAATCTTGTAATGTTTAAGGATGAGTCCAATACTCGTCCAATGGGCTTTAGGCCCTTACGTTTAAGAGAAAGGAAGGAGAAGGGATGTTGCCCTAGCTCCTCTCCTATAAATAGGACACCATGTAATCCCTTTCTCTTGTTGGTTATTTCAATATCATAAGGAAACTCTTGCACTTTTATTCTTCATATTTGATCTAATCAACCAAACTCTATTTCTCATCTCATTTCTATCAAATCTATACTTGTGTTTACAATATGGTGACCTAACAAGTGGTATCAGAGCCAAATAGAAGGTGTACGTTTTTTGTTTTTGTTTTCTTCGAACCAAAACAAGCTTTTAACTCGTTATTTTTTGATAAAGTTTGCAACTTTCTTGTTTGTTTCGTGTTTTTATCACATCTTTGTACTCAAACTTGTGTTACAAACTCAAAACAACCAACAAAGTTTCAATTTTTCTCAAAAAATTTTGATTCGTACACTTTGTACAATTTTTCGAAAATTTTCAAATTTTTGAAAAGTTGTTAAAGTTTGCAACTTTCTTTAAGATTTCATCATTTTAAGGTTAGTTGTACAAGAATCTTGGATTAAAAACGTGTTTTTGGATTGCTTTTTACAAAAACAAAAATCTGCCAAAATTTGTCCTTTTTTCGAAATCCTTAAACCCTAACTTTCGAGATCTTTTGTGACTGCTCCTAAAGTGTTTTCGTTGGTTACTCAGTGCTTTTATCTCTTGTATAAGAAAGAAAACACTTCGACTTGTTGGATATTTTCGTTATTGTATAATCTCGAAAATTTTGTGGAAATTTTTCGAAAATTTTGAACTTTCGAGATCTTTTCTGGCTTATCGAAATCTTTTGATTTTCGAGATCCTTGGAAAACTTTTGAAATCCTTTCATAATTTTCGAAAACTTTACTAATTTCCCCTAAAGAAAAATTTCTCAAAAATTTTGCTAAAATTTTTCTCGATAAACTGTTTTTTCGAGAAATTTTTGATATTGGCAGAAGTATGTGGCATTTGTTCGACAAGCATGAAACCTTCATGAAACACCATATGGTTTGTTGTATGACTATCTGAAACATCATCAACATGAAGTTGACAATGATCGCGCTCTCAGAGGAAACTCCTCACAGCCCCCACCTACAAACTCTTTGGCGCTTGTTGCTCAATCACATGTTCCGGCTCCACTATTACAACACAATGTTTATCATCCAGAACAGGCTTATCATAACAACCCATCTCCGTATTCATCTTATGATTCTACATCGCACCCTCCTGCAAATCAATTTGCATCATATGAAAACAATGACACCTTGTCTACACCACTCACTGCTAATGATGACGATGATGATGAGGACTTCAACAGTCTCAACCAAGGAATTGCACTCATTGCTCGGGCTTTCAGCAAATTCTCAAACAAGTCCAACAATCGTCTTCGTTCATCTTCAAATACAAGGAATCAAGCTGTCATTCACGATGGTCGCGTTGAGATTCAGAATCGCAACAGTAGCAGATTTGGATCGGGTGGTAATATGGGTAACTCTAATTCTGGACAACGGTTTAACAACAATGGAGGATTCAGGAACAATGGTGGTGTCCCTCAGAGAAAGGCAGAGATTGTTGACACAGGGAATACTGAATCGGGGAATACGGTCATCAGATGCTATAACTGCAATGGAATAGGTCACTTGGCAACTGCATGTCCATCACCAAGAACTCAAGGAAGTAAGTATCACAAACAGGCATTACTCCTTGCTCTCAAAGATGAAGCCCGCAGCAACACGAATGCAAATGACAACAGCTTCATGGCTAATGCACATTCTGATGATGACATGGAAGATTTGGAAGCTGCTGTTATGCTGATGGCCAACATGCATGAACTCCACATAAGTGACTCAGGCCCAGTTTATGACACCGATGGTCTTTCTCAGGTAACTGATCTTAACTCATGCCTCATACATGAAATTGCCTCCCCATCTGCATCTGCATCTTACAAGGAACAAGAAGTTCAAAATGATTCATTGTTATCTACACACACGAATACTCAAATGGACACAAAAGTTATATTTGATGATTTTCAAATTAACCCGGTTGTCACATTTGATGATTCGGATACTGAAACTGTCAATGATAACAATGCTCACGTTGAACATTTTGATCCTTCGTCTGGTCCAGATTCAGAAATTCAGTCCCTTCTTATGACTAGTCAATCTCAAAACATTAAATGTCAAGAGCTTAATGCTAGATTGAAAGAGAGAAATGCATTATTAACTAGGGATATTGAGTGCTATAAATTTCAACTGTCAAACGCGGAAAAACTGATTCAACGGGAAAAAGGCTTTGAAGCTGCTTTTCTAAAATCTTCTCGTCACGAAAAAGAGTTAGAACACCAAATTGCTAAAATTATGGAGTCTAAAAATAACTTAGCTTCTGAACTGGAAAAACAAGCGTTTGAACACAAAAAACAAATTGCACAACTTGAAGCAATAATTTTAAAAACCAAAACGGAGTTGTCAAATTGTCAAGCTGAGTTCACGGAACATAAACGCAAAACCAGAAACAAAGTTAAGTCATACGTTGATGAGATTGTTGAATTGGAACATAAGCTTAAAGAATTTCAAAATGTTGTGTATAAAACTGGTAATTCAGTGACTACTATTCAAAAGTTTTCAGTAACTCGAACAAACAATGGTCACGGCTTTGCAATTGGAAGTGATTCACCATGTTTTTTACGTGTAGCACTCAATGAGATTCCAAAGTTATATAGTGCAGATCATTTCTTTGACGATACTGTTGTTCGTACTGTTGTATATGATTGTGAAGAGGAATATGAAATTGAAGAAGAGAGTCGATCAAAAATGGAAAATGTTACATACAATAAACCTTTTGATTACTCTAAAATGCCTCCAATAACTGATATTTTTACACCGCAAAAAGAGAAATCTGAACAACCATGGTACATTATCAAACCTCAAGAAGTTACTTCTCATGTAGCTCCTGCTAAACCAGTGGTGCAAATAAACGGTCCTTTACCAAATGATAACAAACTTCAAACTCTTCCTACACGTTGTCGTGTACTTCAGTATTTCGACACGTTCATGGATAACATTGAACAATTAGATGAAGCCATTGAACGCAACTCTCAAATAACGGTTTTCACTATTACTACTCCTCATGAGAGAGAAAAACGAGAAGTGTTTCAAAAACAGTTTTTACCTATTGCTCGACATTTGCGTCATTGTGCTAACCACTGGGAACAGGAACTTCAAAAAGAAGTCTCATCTATGATGAATGTGTTTCAAGAAACTGAACAAGCAATTTTAAATCAAAAACGTCAAAATCAATTTTTACAAAAAGAAGCTGATCGACTCTTGGAACATGTTCTTAGTGCTGATATAATTTCTGTGATTATGAATTCTCTTTATGAATCTGGTACTTCTATGCTTGTTGATGATCACTGTGATGATGTTGAGTTGTTATCTAAACAAATTGAGACATTAAAAGATGAAAACGTTAATCTCCGAAAACACAATGATGATGTGCAAAACAAACTTTCAAATGAGATTTCTCAACTCAACAAAAAGCTTGAATGGTGTCAAAACCAAAGTCTTGATTTCGAACTGGAATTACAAAGTCTTAAAACTTCCACAACTTTTCAAAACGAAAACGAGGAACTTAAAAGTAAAATCTCGAAATATGAAAAGGAAATTGCAGAATTGCAAGAAGTTACAGATTTTTGGCAAAAGAGTCGTGATGAATATTTTTATTCTAACCGAAAACTCGACAGTGAAATTCAAGATAAAATGCACATTATCATTGAGTTGAAAGAGAAAATACGTAAGCTTGAAAAAGGAAAATCTGTCAACACTAATGTAATTGCTCCAGGAATGTACTCATTAGACATAACAAATATAGCACAACACACTAAGAAGTCTAATTTGGATCCTTCCACTTCTACAGGAATAGTTGCCACTCATAGCGTTAGCAGATCCAAGCATAAACGAATGAAAAGGAAGAATAGGATTTTGCAACGTAGAAGAGAGACACTAGAAGCCTCTGAAGTAGAAGAACACCCTAGGACTTTGAATAAGACTCATCCTGCACTAGATTTAGATACTGATTTGGCAAATTGTAATCCTAATCTATGTGTAACGAATGATGAACCTTTGAATGTTTTAAAAGTTGATGCTTCATGTGTGTTTTGTAGTAAAAGTATGTTATCTGGTGATCATTCTAAATGTGTTGCAAATTCTCTTTTATCTCGTCTTAAGAAACGTACATTAGGCAGAAAATCTAGGCCCACTAATGCTTCTAAATCTGTGCTAGGACTTATGCCCTGTGTAGTTTCTAAGAATGATATAGTCAACCCAGTAGTTGCGAACAATACCTCTAGGATCATGCCAACTGTCACTGAATTTTATATAAAGAAGGCTAAATCTAGTTGGAATTGGCAACGTTGGTTACAAAGGACACATAACTTTAAATGGATTCCTAAAATTGTTAACATATATGCTTCTAACCCAACGGAACCCACAACTTCTTCGGGTTCCACCCTTACGATTGTACCGTCGTCATCTCTTTCATGTGATGCAGGTGGTGCAAATTGTTCTCTGGATTGTTGATAGCGGATGCTCCCGACACATGACAGGTAATCTAAAACTGTTAAAAAACTGTCTCAAAGTTCATTGGTACTGTCAGTTTCGGGAATGATCAGTTCGCTGCAATTATGGGCTATGGAGACTATGTCAGTGGGAATATCGAAATTAGTCGTGTTTATTATGTTGAAGGCCTTGGTCACAATCCATTTTCAGTTGGTCAATTTTGTGATGGTGATCTGGAAGTTGCATTCAGGGAGAAAACATGCTTTGTTCGTGATATACAAGGAAATGATCTCATGTCCGGCACACGTGGAAACAGTCTTTATACGATTTCAATGTTCGACATGACCGCTTCCTCTCCCATTTGTCTACTTTCAAAGGCTGAATCGACAAAATCCTGGTTATGGCACCAACGCATGTCACATCTCAACTTCCGAACTATGACTGATCTTGCTCGCCATAAACTAGTTGACGGTCTTCTAAAGTTCCGATATAAAAAAGATCACCTATGTCCCGCTTGTGAACAAGGAAAGAGCAAACGTGCACACCTCACCACCAAACCAGAACCGAGCACTGATCATGTTCTTCAACTTCTTCATATGGATTTATGTGGACCAATGCGAGTACAAACGATTAATGGGAAACGATACATACTTGTGATAGTCGATGACTTCTCCAAATGGACTTGGGTCTACTTTCTTCGAAGCAAAGATCAAGCTCCATCAATGATAATCACCTTTCTCACGAAAATTCAGGTTCAACTTCGCAACACAGTAAGAATTGTAAGAACAGATAATGGAACTGAATTCAAGAATCAAACTCTTCGTGCATACTTTGAGAAAGTTGGAATTGAACATCAAACATCAATTGCACGGACTCCCGAACAAAATGGAGTGGTCGAAAGACGCAACAGGACGTTAGTGGAAGCCGCACGAACGATGCTCATTAATGCTCAATTACCAGATTATCTTTGGGCAGAAGCCGTCTCTACCGCATGTTACACCCAAAATCGTTGTATGATCAATAAACGTCACAAAGTCACACCGTATGAAATTGTTCACAAACGAAAGCCCAACATACAACACTTTCATGTATTTGGATCTCTTTGTTATCCGAATAATGATCGTGATGATCTTGGAAAGCTTAAGGCAAAGGCTGACGTCGGTATCTTCATTGGATATTGTGAAAACTCCAAAGGTTTTAGAATCTACAACCGTCGTACTAGAGAGATTCAGGAGACTATCCATGCTAATTTCGATGAGCTCACAGAAATGGCTTCTGAGCAAAACAGCTTAGGACCCGCAACCAACCGTCTAAACTTTCCAGATTCTTCAGCTGAACCGTTGTCACTAACTCGTCGAGAATTGGAAACATTGTTTTCTCCTTTGTTCGATGATTCATTTGAGACACGTGCACCAGATGTATCCACTAGTTCCGCTGCTCAACCTGATAATATTCAAGTACCTGATACAACGGTTACTACAACTACAATAGTAACACCCGATGCACCCCC
Organism: Artemisia annua; assembly: GCA_014162995.1. NCBI lineage: Eukaryota > Viridiplantae > Streptophyta > Magnoliopsida > Asterales > Asteraceae > Artemisia > Artemisia annua. Next base: position 148,218 of record LBNU01022633.1, read on the forward strand.
GACTGAATCACCAACAATAGAAGAACAAACCGCTTCCAACACCGACAACCCAACTGAAGATCTGAACCAACAACAAGTACCCGAACCTGCAAATTATGATCCAAATGCGTTCTTCAATCCGTTTGCTCCGACTCCGAACCTTTCTGATATTGCTGAGTCGTCAACACGCAACTTGGAACCAACTAATATGCAGCAGTTTCATAACCCTCACCCTTCAACACATCATTGGACTCGTGACCATCCAATTGTCAACATTATTGGTCATCCAACAGCTCCAGTTATGACTAGACAAAAACTTCACTCCGATGCCGAACATTGCATTTATGCTCTAACAGTTAGTCATGAAGAACCGAAAAATATTAAAGAAGCTCTCACTTACGACAACTGGATTGAATCAATGCAAGAGGAATTCAACCAATTCAAACGTCTTGAAGTTTGGGAATTAGTTGAACGACCGGATGGATTTTATGTCATTGGGCTAAAATGGATTTGGAAAAACAAGTTGGACGCAGAAGGCAATGTTATTCGTAACAAATCACGTTTGGTAGCTAAAGGATATACTCAAGAGGAAGGAATTGACTTTGAGGAATCTTTTGCACCAGTGGCTAGACTCGAAGCTGTTCGAATATTTTTAGCATACGCTGCTCACAAAAACATGGTCGTTTATCAAATGGATGTGAAAACTGCATTTCTGAACGGTCAACTACGTGAGGAGGTATACGTTAGTCAGCCAGAGGGATTTGTCGACCCAGAGCACCCAAATCATGTCTACCGACTTAAGAAGGCTCTCTATGGTCTCAAACAAGCCCCCAGGGCGTGGTATGATAAACTTACTGCTTTCTTGCTTGCTAATTCTTTTACTAAAGGTTTACTAGATCCAACTTTGTTTATTCAAAAACACGGGGAAGATGTTTTAATTGTGCAAATATATGTCGATGACATTATTTTTGGCTCTACAAACAAAAAGTACTCAAACGCTTTTGCCAGATTAATGAAACAAAATTTTGAAATGTCAATGATGGGTGAACTTACGTTCTTTTTGGGACTACAAGTTCATCAGTCTCCCCGTGGAATTTTCCTAAATCAGTCCAAATACGCTCTTGAGATAATTAAGAAACATGGAATGACCAGTTGTGATACTTACAATACTCCTATGGCTAACACAACTAAGTTAGATGCGGATCCAAATGGGAAACCAGTTGACCCCACAAAGTACCGAAGTATTATTGGGTCACTGATGTATCTCACCGCTAGTAGACCGGATATTGTATTTGCTGTATTTATGTGCTCTCGCTATCAGTCCAGTCCAACTGAACGTCACCTCAATGAGGCTAAGAGAATCCTTTGATACGTAAAGGGAACCATTAATTTGGGGATCTGGTATCCGAAGGATTCCGGTTTTGAACTAATAGCTTTTTCAGACACTGATCATGCAGGGTGTATGGATACACGCAAAAGTACTTCTGGTGGTTTGCAGTTTCTTGGAGATAAACTCGTGTCTTAGCAATCAAAGAAGCAGGATTGCACATCACTATCGTCAACTGATGAGACGAAAAGTGTTACGCTTTTAGGGGGTCATTTGAGCCCTAATTCGTATAAATGTGATCAAATATTGCCCTAAATCGTTCCTTTTGTCATTTTAGGTACTTTTGAGAGGAATTCTGGAAAACATGCATATTCGGACGTTTTTGGAGCATAAAAGTGAAGAAAACGACATAGTGTTAGAAGATGAAGATTTACAACCTGACGGCGTCAGAAGTCACAAGGTGACGCCATCAGAAAGCCTTGACAAAAGAGTGTAATCCAATTTTCAAATGACGGGCCAGAAAGATTTTGGGATTTAACACCTGACGCCATCAGGTGTTAGAAGATGTAGGCCGTCAGGAGTTAATTTAAAGAGTGACGGCCCAGAAGGCAATAAAGGGTGACGGCGTCAGAAGTGGATCTAGGCCATCCGAGAAACCTAATGGCGGCGAACTGACGGCGTCAGACCTTATAACCTGACGCCGTCAGAGTGTAAAATCTATATATAGTTTTCTAATTTTCATTCATTATGTGTGGAACTTTGTGGAGAACTTTTAGGGCAAACCCTAAAGACGAATTTTCTGTGACTTTTAGGGTTTCCAACCCTTGGAACCCTAGTGCTTAATTAAAGATAAGTCTTCACTTTATTTCAATCAATATGTCTATGTGTTGGTTGTCTATCTATCTTGCTTATCTTTCAATTAACATGAGTAGCTAAATTCTCTAGTGTTTGCTTAGATCTAATGAAACCTAACTATTAATTATTGGTTAATTGGTGTGTGTTGTTGTTTGTTGGGATGATTGTTTCATCGATGTTAGGCTCAAGAAAACTGGACAACCTCCTTTATTGTAACGTGCTTGAAATCTTGGGAAACATGTAGTCGAGGCATACTAGGCTATTAAGGTAGTATTTAACGCATGAGCCACTGTTTACAATCCCTATGGTTGTGCCGTGCATGGCATAGGAGGAGATAAGAGCTCATAGAATTGGAGAGATATGTATGCCACTCCATGAGTTATTAGGAATACACCCTTCATCCACACAAGTAACATACATATCAATTAACCGGTAAAAGATAGTTAGGGAGTAATGAAATCTAAGTAAACACAATTTTCTCCATATTGTTTTCACAACCACAATAGTTTAGATATTTATTTTATTTTAATTTGCAAAAGTAGTAAACTTGGGTTAGTTGATTAACAACTAATTCCGCCATTCCTCTAAAATCCGAGATTTTACTTGCTTTCTAAAAAATATAAAAATACAAAAAGAATCTTCCTTCCACCTTTAGACCTATTAGAGTAGCTTTTCTATCCTAACGAACACTATTCCCTGTGAGAGAACGATCAATCCCCCGTACTTACCACTACCCTATACTACATCGGTCAGGTACACTGCCTGGTGGGGTTGTAAGCCTCTTGAGATCCCTCGAGAGGTAAAACCTGTTGTAAGGTCACAAAACCACGCATCAAGTTTTTGGCGCCGCTGCCGGGGAATAGTTATTATTTAGGTAGGATTTTTAGTTTATTAGGTCTACTCACTAGATTCCTTTCTAGTGAGATTTTTATTTTATTTTTCTAGAATTTCTTTAGTCTATCTTTTTCTTTGTGC
>LBNU01022635.1:0-17539 GCA_014162995.1 Artemisia annua
CATTTCCGCCGCATAATATCATGCGTTAAAGCTGACAATTTATGACCTATCGATGGCTGCAAATGGTCGCTCTAGACGTCATAACAACCATGTGCAAAAACACGCACCGATCTCTCAGAGAAACATCTGAGGCCGTAAAGTGTTCCCCTTCGACAAGTTTTCGGCCAATACCATGAACGTCCTCTCAAAAACAGTTGTTCCCCACGGATCAGCTCAGCTGCTTCGTTATCTTTTGCTAAAAAGACGCCAAACCCACGATTGTTCGTTGGATCTTGTTGTTGGCAAGAGTTCGATGTTGAAAATACCGACGAAAAAGAGCAGAAAATCTCGCCCCGCCGACCACCTAATCACCGACTCCGAAAACGCCAAAGTTCAGGAAACTGACAGCGGGCCCCGAGATTCGAGATTCGTTTCGCAGATGAAGGCACTCATGTTAATCGATTGACTCGGAAACGCATGGTACGCCTGAATTACGCAATTACCTCGCCGAGTAGAGTATCCCCTGATGTATGGCAGCCAGAAAGGAAGAGGTTTCTTCTGCTCAACTAAAATATTACTTTTGGGATGAGCCTTACTTGTTCCCGTAGAGCCCAGACCAAATTATCAGGAGATGGTCTCCGAAAGAAGCGTCGGATTCATGAGATGAAATGCCCAGCTGGGCCATCCGGCATCATGGGGTGATATGTGACTCGCCGAAAGATATTTGACGCAGGATTTTCTATTGGCCCACGATTATTTCGTGATGTAAGCAAATGATCACAGAGTGCGACGCAATGCCAAAAAGGCCCGATAAATATTTCAAGAACAGAGACGAGGCCCTCAAAACAAGAACTATAATACAAATCTGTGAGGTGGTTGCGACGTCTGGGTGAATCGACTATTCCGTTCCCCCCTCCTTCAGGAGAAACCGAGTCATTTTTGGTAGCTATCGACTATGTTTCAAAATTGGGTGGAAGCGCAAGCCCTACGAACTAACGACGCTAAGGGTAGTCATCCATTTTCCCTTAAAGAGAAGCTTTGCAAGATTTGGCATTTCCTAAAGCCCTGAATAGTGATAGGGGGGGACGCCATTTCTGCAATGAGCCAAATGGAGAAGCCATGAAGAGATATGGATCTCCACCGTTTTTCACGCTTATCATCCTCCAAACCCAACGGTCAGGTGGTAAAACACAAACAGGGCAATCAAGCGATATACGTCGAAAACAAAACGAGTCCATCCCACAAGAACAGGCAAGGATTGCTCTTTACCCGCGTGCGCACTTTGTGCGCTATCCGGCAGAAGCGAGCGCTATGACACGAGATACCACTGCAGGTGACCTCACCATTCGCATCCGTCTAGTGGACCCGCCATCGCCACCTCGACGGCCCCCGCAAGTTGGATATTATGAGCACAAAAGCATTCTGGGCATTAAAATCTTGCAACATGGACCATCACCCATTGCAGGAACAAATAGGGTGTTTTGACTGACAGGAGGCCTTGATGAGTTAAGGAATAGGGCCCTAAACGAACTCCTCTTATAACCTATAAAGGAAAGGGCCAAAGAGAATGGCATGACGCAAAGGCAAAAGACTAAAGGAATTCTCGAAGGAAGATAAGGTACTGGTTGTATAACTCTCGTTTTAACGCTTGGTTTTCCCGGACAAATTAAGTCCACACGCATGGTATCCGCGCCCTCGGCCACTTCGTCGAGGTGAACGGGTCGTCCAACGACCGGCGCGCCGCGCGCGCGCGCGCGCGCGGCACGCGCTAACGCTTAATCGCGATCGGGGACCGCCCGAGGCGAGCTTTGGCTGCGGCTCTCGTCATCTACAAGCCTGTTGACAACACCTATACACGACACACCAGCGCGACACACGAAAATGCAGCTGACGGAAGAACACAGACATTACTCTTTCGACACAAGCAAGGCTCACGTAACGAGGCGCAAGGCTCGAGCGTCAAAGCTACCACGGCCCCAGGAGAGACTCCTCTACAATAACACGAAAAGCGCTCGTCGTCGGCGAGGCACCCCCACATGCCCATACTCTCTGTGTCTTCCGCTGTTTCTCATGTTCTTTTATTTGTTTCGCGTATGCATGCTTGATGTTATTGTTTGAGATTCATGATTTAACTTGATTGGTAAAATGCTTTAGTTTTGTTTCTTAAAGTTCGTCTTAATCACATATAAAGGTATTTTGGCAAAGAGAAAGATTCCCAATTTTAGGCCAAAAACTTTTCAAACATTTCAATTTTGGTCGAGAATTTGACCTCCAATTCCCCAAATTTGGATTTACCCTCGACCTGCTCGACTCCCCCAACCCCAGCTTTTTTGACCAGTGTGTCATGTCCCTTGACTGGGCTAGCTGCCTTCGACTTTGACTGCTCGATCTGCTCGACTCCCACCCAAATTTTTGCACGTGTCATTCCTTTTGTACTTTTATAGAGAAAAAATAGCCAAAAGGAATGACACGTGTAACAAAAAGGAATGACACGTGTCAAAAATTTTGGGTGGAGTCGAGCAGTCCGAGCAGGTCGAGCATGACCAAATTTCCGGAATGAGGTCAAATTCTGCCGACCCAAAAACTTGAAATGTTGAAAAGTTTTTGGGGCCTAAATTGGGAAATTTTCTCCTTTTGCCAAAAGTGTAAGTTGTAAGAAAAAATTAAAGTAAGTTTAAGAGAACATATCGAAGACAGATGAATGCATATACAACATAAATATATAAGCATACATACCTTGTAATTGTTAGAGTCAAATGCTTGTATCGAGTCAATATGATTTTGTCCTGCAGAATTCAAGGAATTAAGACATTAGGTTTTCCAAAGAAATTTCCCGGAAACGACAACTAAAACTTTCTGTCAGAACCACTCCTGACGGGCGTCAGGGGTTAATACCTGACGACGTCAGTGTAAAATTCTGGAATTTATCATTTGATTAAGTTTTCTAACGGAAGTTGTATGTTTGTTAAAATCTCAATCTTATAAATTCCAAGGAAACCCTGTAGAAAATTCATTCCCCCACAAGCCATTATATCTTACTTTGGCTTTCTAGGGTTAAACGTCTATTATATATTGAATAATGCCGCCGATTTTACGCGAGGTTTCTTGGTAGTATTTCCATTTTAAGCCAGGTTATTTAAGACAAGAAGATGATGCATATACTGGAAGGGAAGCTTGATAGTTTCATTTTCTTGGAGGAGGATCTAAGCCATGTTACTTCAGCTTGCCAGTAAAAGAACGATATCCAGCGGAAGTATCCGATTTCATTCCTTTTAACGCTTTTTATCTTCTCTCAATTCTTATTGTTCGAAACATTGGGGACAATGTTCAACTTAAGTGTAAGCGGGGGAAATAAGGGAGATTCACGATAAACCCATACGGCACTGCATCCGACTATGCGTGCCTGACTCTGTTTCTGATTGTTTCGCATAGTAACGTTGTGTACATTAGCACAACTGACAACGACAACCACCCGCCCACTCGTTCGCGGCCCGTAATTTTAGCCGCACAATTTAAGAACTCTTCTGACACCTTAGTTCCAGCGAGTGAAACTTAGTCCTAAACCAACCGCGGTCTCATGGATAGGGAAATTTATGACTAGCACAAGAGAGAGCGGTACCAAGCTAAAAATTTTCCCCACCCCCCCAAATGGATGTGAGTTTCACCCCTAGAATCCCGCTCGGTACGGAAGACAGAAGCATTCCCACTTTAAATCCTTATGTGCTCGGTACGGCTAGCTCACTGTTCGATTCTAGACACTGCGCGTCGCTGAACCATGTCTCGAGTCGCACAAGTGAGACTAATTTCGGTAGTATTTAGTGATTAACTACGTGATAATAAAGAGGCATTAGGTGAAAGCCAATGTTTTACACCCCCTGTATTATAATACATTGACGTACATTGGTCAGTAATTCTCCACCCCACCTTTGCGATGTACCCACTTTTGGTAAGCGATACCTAGTACACCCTCCCAAGAGCCTATCCTTTCGTTTCTACTTTTAAGCCATCATAACCTTAAAGGAAGAATTTGTTTACAATCCACCCCCAAAATGTGGCAACCAAATCGCCTTATCCTCCCTTGTATGCACTCATTTTTAGTGCAATTATTGTTATTTGTTAAAAACCCTTGTCAATTATCTAATTGGTTACTTGTTGCTAAGTCGAGGTCTATCTTGTACATATTGTTTTGGGTAAGAATTGGGACTCCCATGGGTAAAAGTACTAGTGTTATGGAGTTAAGGGGAAGAACATCATTTATTACCCCCCATATGCTGGCAAACGTTTTAAAAGTACCCAAGTGTCTTTGATTATTTCGAATACGAGTCGTAGAATAGTAAATGTAAAGTATGTATTAAAAAATTCAAAGTGTCAAGCCCGGGACAAGTTTAATCCCCAAATTCGATGTTATTATTTTGGACTGGCTAGGGTAACCACAAGGTATGCAAAAAAAAAAAAAATATATATACTATATATAATATTATATACCTCATACGTATCCAACCTACTATACACAGTGATAATACCTATATAATACTATATAATATATACTACGTATATATATACCTACCGTATATACTATATTATATAACGGACTAACCATGCCGCACCTATGCTTTTAATTTTCAATAAGTTATGTTTTGTTTTTATTTCATTTTGTTTTCCGATAGTTTAAGATTGAGTCTAAGTCTGTGGCCTTGGGCACAGCCACTTGTATATGTAACTAACCAAAGATGGACTTTGTGACTAGCCACCAGTAAACCTATCCTTATCCAACCAAACGCGTTTTTCCCATAATCCCTAAACCTCCCGTTATAACCCTTTTGTAAAGCCTCTTGATATTATCCCTAGGTGCTTAGCCTAAGTGGAGAAGGTTTCGATCCTCTCGAAGCCTATGGTAATTAATTTACTATGTCAGGTAGTGAGTGATCTTATCTGCATTTCCTTTACCATTATATATTTACACTATTATCCAACCGAGAGATGTGAGTATCCAAACAACATGAGAGGTGCTAGTATATTCTGCTCCGTTGCTATTTTCGAGTAAAGTGAAGCGACAATTCCTTTGTAAATTACTTTTCATGTTCGCATTAAATGACTCTAACTTGTATTTTAAATTGGAATAAAAGCCGGCATTCGGCTGACGGACAGGCAAATCTCCAAGTGAACCGGGGTGAGATTTGATGAGCACGAAAAAGTTATCGTTTTTAGGTCCGTTTGGAGCCTAATTCGTATATCAATTGGATCTGGATTTCACCCAAAGTCGTTTCTTTCTCATTTTAGGTAGCTTTGAGGAGAAATCAACAAAAAGAAGCATTTTCGGAGGTTTCGGGATGAAAAAAGTGCCGGAAAACAACCAAAATCTCAAAAAGACCCTAAAAGTCCATCCAGAAGGTGAGCGGCGTCAACAATCCAAAAAGCTTCAAAGTGACGACGTCCGGAACAACTGAAGTGAAGAAATTGGAAGCTTACTCATGACGGCCCGCAACAAGATTTTTACCCTAGTTTGGTGGACCCGGCGCAGGGGAAGGCCCGTCAAGATTCTGGAAACAAGGCGGCGTGAACGCAACGTCAAGAGGCCATCCACAAAACCCGTAATCGTCGGCGTGACGCGCGTCACCACGCTTGGGCGCACCGCCCGTCAGCCGTATTGCTCTATATATAGTAGTTGACGAATTTTATTGTTTTTAAGAGGAAGGAATCTTGGTGGAGAACTTAAGGGTTAACACCCCTAAGCTTCGTGTATCACAGACGTTAGAGGGTAGCTTTACCCCCTCTAACAACTGCAATGTTTAATCTTAAGATAAGTCTTCCATTCAATCCATACACTATGTCTGATGTGTTGCCATCCCATTTAATGTTTGTGCTTTTCTTTTCCTTTAAACATGCGCTAGGCCTAAATTATTACACTTTGTGTTTGCCCTTAAGATCTAATGAAACAACACACTTCAATTATATGTGATGTGTATTAGTTGTGATTGTGATTTGGATGAAATGTTGCAGTCTACGTTAGACCTTAAGAAACACTGGCTAACCCTCCTAATCACGGTAACAAAGCTTGAACCGCGCCGCTGTAGTAAACGTGATCGTATGGCGTTACATGATTTTAAGGTAGTCATACTTTTCATGCCGAGGTTTCTATGCGGCTGAGCTTATGATAGGATACTTGACGTAGTCTCCGTCATAGAGTGAGGTAGGAGCTTGATAGCGGTTAGGCGATTATTGAACGCACTCCCTAACGACTTGTTTACGAAGACACCCGTCATCCACCGCAAAACTCAAGCAATAACTAATCACATGGTAAAAGATACGTTAGGGAGTAATGAAATCTAAGTACACACCTACTTTCTCCCCACCATGTCGTTTGCCTCAGACAACTTTAATTTAATTCGCATAAAGTAGACTACTCACGCGCGTTCAGTTGACTGCAACTAATTCCGCCCCACTCCCTTCAAAACGAGATTCCGTACCCTGGCTTTCTAAAAAAATACTAAAACAATAGCACAATAACATACATCATGCCTCCACCCTGCCAGACCTTAATTCACAGTATCTTTAAACCCTTAACCGAACACTATTCCCTGTGAGAGAACGGATCAACGCTCCCCGGTACCTCTGCCACTACACTATAGCTACATCCCGGTCAGCGCTACACTGCCTCAGTGGGGGATTGTAAGCTCCTTGAGATCCCCTTGAGAGGTAAACAATAGTGCGTAAGAATCCCACTGCGCATCAGGCATGTTGATTCCTAGAAAAAACACAAAATCTTATGTTATCGACTTTAAACTATGTGGATGTTCTACATGTGTTCCTATAGCAAACAATGTGGAGACATGGTTATCTTGACTCCTTTTAGATGCCCAAATTGGTTTTGTTATCAAATTTTGTTGAAAGACAAAAGACACCAAAAGGCTCCTAATTGATTTATCTCTCCCGATTGAATGTACCGAAAATACATATTAGTTATGATCCCTTTAAGCCATTTCAAGAACAATATGCAAGTGATGCTTCAATGAACGTTTTTCCATTTGTTTTACAATGTGGCGAAAGGTTATGTCCTAAATGGATAAAATTATTTTGAGGGACCAATGTACCTTGAAGTGTTGGTATTCAAGATAACGCTAAGGCTTAACTAATTACGCAAAGATTACAATTATTAACTAATGAAAGGGCAATGATTGGTTCCCCCCGGGTTTGCAACAAGTTTTCCATGAATAAAAAAAGTTTTTATGCATAAACCCAAGAATTCTAGTTAATATATGTAAATGAAAATGTTATACATGAATCAAAAAATGTAATTGTGATTAGAACACTTTACAAAGTTGATTTGGATTTGAAGGAGATTGGATTGAAAGAACGCTAAATCTGTGTGGGTATGTGCCTTTGAGAGGGTGGTTGGGCTGTTTGATATAGTGGGTGAATTAGTTTAGAGGGGGGTGTTTGGTGTTTGAATATGAAGTAAAACACTGCCTGGTTCGGCGGATATGGCGGAACAAAAACTTGGTTCTCGCCTGTATGGGCCTGAGGGGTTCGCGCAGAATTAGCAGAAAACAAAGGGGATTTATTCGTGTTTATTGTGATTCATACTCTAGGGTTAAAACTAGAGGTTTTAGGTTTTAAGTCCTAAAACTAGTCTAGGAAATGGAAAGATCCTAATCCAAGAGGTTTCCGGACATGAAGTGTGCTATAAATTGGTTATCGGATGGATATCTGTAGGGTATTTCCTCCAAATGACATTTTTACCAATGCAAATGACGATGAATCTCATTATGTCATTCAAGAGCATAATGGATCGGTAGACGGATGACGTGACGCTTCCCTTTGGTTGAAACGAGGGGTTCCGTCGTTGAACGTGAGTTTGCCTTGATCTTAAGGAGTTTGTTGACATGCTTTTCGTCCAATGTCGTTGAAAGCTTTAGGCCCTTGAGAATCATTTGGTGTAAAGAATAAAAGTGGCAAGTACAAATTGTGCTCCTTTTCTCGTTATCTTAATTACCGTCATAATTCTGACTGGTGTACAACTTATGGTTTCTATTCCCATTCCTTTTGAGATACCATAATCTTTGTGTAGTCTCTTTGACGCATCAAAACATCTCCTTCAAAATTGGACTGTTTAAGATTCTTTTCTAAAACCGAGCACATAGATAAGCACCAAAACCATAATGTCGAATCTAATTGTTTATGCAAAACAAAGTAGTCTTCCGACATTTCTCTATGTTTTACGTTTTATCTAGCGGAATTTACTAATCTCATTTCCTTGATAAGTCATTAACTACTTAAACTATTGAGAACAAGAAGAGTAATCTTAGGAATGTCATTTGAGTGAATAATTCTTGCTTTTGGAGCTGCCTATGTTATCAAAGAGTCTTTTCAATTGTTGCAATACATTCACACCAATCTAATTTGTTAAGAACTTGCAGTTTACTCCCAATTTCCCAAAAAGCTTGTTTTTACACATTTGATTGATTTAATCAAAGACTCATGACTCAAGGACATATGAACCCAAGGTCCAAATATTATTGATTCAATGTTTTGACTTGAGGTAAGAAGACGCTGCTTACATTATGACCTTTAAACCTTAATGTTGTGACACAGTTAGTATATGACTTTAGGAATTTTAGACCATATACGTTTATCCTTTTTAATAGTTCATCTTCCTTGTCATTTTACTTAACTTGCTTGTCCTTACCCAATGTCTGTTGGACTTTCGGTACTAAGCCATCATCTACGCGAAAGATGAATCTTAGAAGGAAGTGGTCTTTCGTTAAAGTCATATTCAACGATTCCTCCGATCCTTTAAGGATTCCTTTTCATAAAACATTGTGGATCTTTAATTGGTTTATGAAAAAGTCAAGAGATACCAACATCAATATTGACTAAGTGATCACTTTTAGTGTGTAAAATCCAAAGATGTTGAAAAACTCATTTCTCCATGCATCCTAATTTATACTTCATGTGACTTGTTTCACCCTTAATACGGTTTTTATGTGAAATTATCAATAAAAGAGTGGTTGAAAGTAAACCTACGATTTTAGACCCCAAGTGTGGGTTTAGGAATGTTGGCTTTAGCAAGCATCCAAACAAAAGTGCAAGACATTGTTTAACAGCTTAGGAGATTCTTTGTTAACTCCACTTGTGACCAAGAGTTAAGTGAGACTTACTCAAAGAGGTTTCTCATGTTTATCTCTTGACGGTTAAAGGAACCGAAACCCCAAACCTTATATGCTCCTTACTATACTAATAGATGAAATTCCTCCCGACGTAGAGAATCTAGTCTTAGTTATTTCTAATAGCACATAAACAAGTAGGGAACCAACACGTACCAAATAACAGCCTACTATAACACATAATGCAAGAAAACAAAGCAATCAATAAAGGCAAGTTTGAGTAATGTGGTACCTTCAAGATGCAGTAGAATGTCTAGTCCAAGATGATTAAGCTCAAAAGCGTAATAATCTTGGTTTGACCGATACGCTTGGAAGCTCAATTACTCATGTATCCATAGACGGGTTAGATAATTATATAGAAATCATAGAATATGAATTCTTAAATCCTTTTGTCATGCAGTTTTCTATTAGAAGGTTAAATTTAACGTCTAATATCTCCTTTTCTAGATTTAACAAAGTTTACTTGCCTTTGTTTTTTACTTGTTGATGGGTGCTTTGAGTAAATCCTAAATCCGGTTCTATCCAGCTAAACAACTTTTGACTTCTCAACAATCTTCAGAAGAGATTTTGAGCTTTCATCCAAATTAGCCTAAACATTTTTCCCTTTCTCATTTGCCTTTTAATCTCATGTTTGTAATCTAGACATATTTTAGCATTCTAGAATTAATTTCAACCCATACTCTCCAAGTCTAAGACATTTTATCTTCTAACAAAATTTCCTTTTCAAAATTATTCACAAAAAAGATTTTGAGACTCCATTGTTGAAGATGGGTTTTTAGGTTGGTGTTACCTAAAAAGTTTAGACCATTTTCTAATTTAAAAATTCTAAGAGAAATGTGTCAAAAGCAAAAATGTTTGGTTTCAACATGTACCTTGCTAGTTGTTTCAATAAAATTGAGAATCACTAACGGATGATCATCCCTTCGTCTACTATCCGTGTCACTGCCATGATTCACCAAAGCAAGGTTCTCTTTTGACATGCGTACTCATCTTCATTGTACCTTCATCTGAAAATATTTTAAACTAGTATAACATGTATTCATTCTATTAAAGTCTATCTATTAGTTTTTAAGAATTCTAACTCATATGTAAGATCAAATTGATCATCTTGACCCTTGACATAAATTTCTTGATGATAGTTTAACAATTTTTCCAAATATCATTCGGCTTTGGTTGACAAACCTAACACTCTTTCAGTATTCGACTCCTTGTTAAAGCTTTAATAAATCAATTATTTTAGCTTTAATGTTTTATCAAAGTTTGGAGAAAATCATTTTATTTCAAAACTCGTGTTCGTTGGTTTGAAATCATGCAATAGAAATAAATGAAAGATCTTGATAATTGATCTAATCATTTTTAAATTTATTTTCCATTCCAAGGAAAGTTTTACTTTTCAAAATAGCTGGTTTTTGCCCTTCTTGAGATTTTCAAATCATGGATCGTCCAAGTTTTAAATACAATATATTGTTAGAAGAATGATTCTAGTCGTTGATGAATTGTGGAAAAAGTAGAAGGGGTTGAATAGTTTACCGCTTTTTAAGTTAATATCTTTTAAAAACTTTCGTTATAATCAAAGATTCAATCTAAGATATATTATAAACCCATCCCAACAGATATATGCAAAAGATGTTATCAAACGATATCATAGATAAGTAGAAGTAAGAATAAACGTAAAGAAACGATAAAACCATGACAGCGAGTATTTATCATGGTTGGCTACAAGGAATCCTATTTCCTTGCCTACTCCCAGCGAGTATCCAACTCGAGGAGTTTCAAAGCAACCTAGTCAACAAACTCCTTTCCCCGTGGAGAAACTTTAACTCGCTTACGACTTTTACCCGACACTCAACTAGATGTCGAGTTCTTTACAAGGGTACAAACCACTCCCCATCCGTCCGCTTATAATTTTAAGCCCGACCCTAAGCTAGATGTCGAGTTTCTTTACACGGGTACAACACCTCCTAACACACTATGTATTTTGAGCTAAATAGCAAAACGATCACTTCTACACATAATACAACTAACGTATAAACTACCGAAGTCTATACACAACAAAAGATAACAAGTCTTGCAACTTATGAGCTTGAAAACTTTGTAACTTCTTGGATGAACTTGTGAAGCTCCTTTGCTAGCATAAGGAATCACACAAGTCAAATGTTAGCTGAGTTAAGATGAGAGGATATGTGAAATGCATATGAGCTAAAGTGATGAGGGATTCTTAGGCAAGTTGTTTGGTATTTATACGACAAACAAAGTGTCAGCTCTGGACGGAACGGCCGGCAACCCTCAGAAAGGGTTCCGCCCCGTGTATCCCCAGGGTTCCGCCAAATCAACTGACATACCAAACTTGCACACAAAGTAAATCCCTCCAAGACAAACAACGGTCACATCATCTAATCATCCATTTGACTCAATGAGAATCTTCCAAAGATGGTGTACAGAACCAAGATGGTCAAACACACAAACTTTCTATATGCACCCATTGATGAGGATGTGACTTTCTTTTTATGGAAGTAAAGACTATGTTTGACACACAAGGTAACATCGAACTTATGCATTGACTCAATGTGGAAACTGTCCAAGAAAGTGTGTAAGAACCAAACACATTAAACTTTCTATTAATGGAATGTGACACTTTTCTTTTTTAAAGAAATAAAAAACTATGTTGATGTTTAAAAAGAAATTTAAGTCTAGTTTAATACAAGACTTAAAACTAAAGTGAAATGAATTCACTTATAAGGCTAAATTGTATTTGTATTAAACAAAACCTTAGCAAAAGATCGTAAAATATAAATAATGTTTTTAGGCGATATTTGTATTAACAATATATTCAATGATTTGACTTTTAGACATCCATAAATCAGTAGTTATACTAATTTTACTAACCCCCTCTAACAAATTTTTCAGCTTTCTTTTCTCTATTTCATACATAGTCATGCAATCATCTTTTACAGCATGCCTATTGACCCTTTCAAACCTAAACTGCATGCTTTTAAAAACCAAATTTAAACCATCTTCATCAACAATAGAAAATGGATGTTCATGCATTAGGACCCAATGAGCAATCAATTCTCTAGTTACCGCATGATCATACTTACCGGTAGTAAGAGCGGGAAACTTAGAATCATCAGATGCCGGTTGAAAATTAAGAAGTTGTTGCTTACCCATTGCAGCTTTCTTTGCTCCGCAAGTTTCAAGATGCCTTTTAAGTGTTGTTGTAGTTGTTGTGGCACTGTAAGACAAATAATCTTTAAAGTGAATGCATTGTGCTTTCCTTACACCACCTACTGTTACCTCAATCATATCCTTCCACACTGGAGACGTTTTAGCTCGCTTCCTCTTTGTAAATGGAAGGTTTTCATCAACATTCTGGTTTGTACGAGAATCATCTTCAAGATTGATCAAATTTTGAGGATCAGAACCAGGACTTTCATTTGAATGGGATGCCATCTGCCAACATTTATATCAATCATATATTAGACATTAAGAATCTTAACTCAAATTTATCTCTTGATAAACAAGAAAACATCCTAACATAAAAGCAGTTTGGAAAATTAAAAAAAGAAAAAAAAAATCATAGATATAGAAAACCACTTACATCATGAATGAAGAAGAAATCCTCTCAAGTTATGATGGTAAACTGATAATAGCGTGCTCTTTATAAAACCCATTGGCCAATCGCTGCTTATGAGTTATGAGCCGTATTTTTTGGAGAACTAAAAGCCTCTTTGTGAGAATCGAGGGTTTAAGCGCCAACTTGTTTTTAGGATAAAAAAGTAGTTGACGTTTTTTTTGATAAACAAAGTAGATGACGTTTTAGTTTTAGGATTATTATATTTTTTCTACTTTTGAATTTAGATAAGGATTGTATGCGTTTGTGAGGTGGAGAGTGGAGATTTTAATGTGCCCATTTATTTATTTATGTAATACGTACTAGTGAAGTTTTATATGTAGTTTAAATATAAAAATAATATGAAAAATGTGATGAATATTTATACTATTGGTCATTTTGGTAAGAATTATCATTACGTAATTTACAACTCAAATGTTGAGCATGTCGCGTGAGACCGTTCATTGTATACTTGTATTTACACTAAAAATTTCATAATCGAATTTCAGCCGTATAGAATTAAACACTCACAAGTATAGTGAAATACAACCTTAACGTGATAACAAGTTAGAATTTGTGTTAGTGTGCGGTTGATTGCCGAGAATTATCATTACGTGATTTACATCTCAAATGTTGGGCGTGACGCGTGAGATCGTTCGTTGTATAATTGTATTCACACTAAAAATTTCATAATCGAATGTCTGACGTATAGAATTAAACACTCGCAAATAGAGTGAAATACAACCTTAACGTGATAACAAGTTAGAATTTGTGTTAGTGTGTGGTTGATTGCCGATAACTAAAATTTAAGAATGTTCATTGTTCATCGTATTCGGTTAAGAACTCTGGGTGCGGTGTCACAATATATGGTTGATTGTTCATACTAAACAAAGTAGATGACGTATTAGCTTAATTGATATGTCTTTCAAAATCAAGTTTATGATATCTCATATATTTGCATCTGTATCTTAGTTGATTTTATTAGTTATTGATCATTAAATTTTTATGATATGCTTGATTTTATTAATTATTGTCTTATTGATCCTTAAATTGGTTAGAGAAAAAAAATCAATTACTTGCACAATGAATTAGACAAATTAAGCATATTATAAAGCATCGTGGTTGAGTATATTAATTACCTAGGGAATTAGTTACAACAATAAGATGTTGGCTCAATTGGTTGACATTCTCTGCTATTAAACCAGCGGTCATGAGTTCGAAACCTTTTTACATCCAATACTACATGTTTTAATTTATGCACGTATGCTTATGTCTAATAGTAGGCTCGTTCGACTAGAAAGCTCGAGCTCGTTCGGCTCGTGACTATTAAACGAGCTCTCGAACGATCCGAGTCAAGTATTAAATTTTTTGGCTCGGCTCGTTAAACTTATCGAGCATTATTTTTTGCTCAAACTCGAATCGAACTCGAATACTTAAAGCTCGAACTCGACTTATACGATCTCGAGCTCGAGTAGTTCGTTAATTGCTCGACTCGTTAACACCCCTAACCCTGGGTTTGTAATTATTCCATTTATAACTTTATTTTACCAAACGAAAGTTTTGGTACTCCTTTTCCAATATTTACACATTTAGTCCTTGTACTTTTAAAGTTTGACACTTTTAGTCCTTGTGAAATGTATATCTACATTTTTAGTACTTATATCATCAAAATAGTCAATAAATGACATAAACATTCTGAATATACTGTTTTGACACCATATTTAGAGAATTTACATTTTTGGTCCTTGTAGGGGGTTGTGAGTGCACTGTGTTGCATAAGTGATCAAAAATGATTCATAGTTGTGTTGTGCACTTTCCATGATATTATGGTTTGCGTGTGAGCTCGTTCTAGACTAGTGTGAATGACATAACATGTATTGATTCATAGTTGCATAGTGTAAACAAAAAGTTTAAAATTTTGCCTAAAAATGGGTGTGTGAACAGTAATACATAATTACTTAATGATTAGTGTTTGTTAATAACTAGGGTTTTTCACAGGATATTACAGGCTCGAACTCAGGTATCTTGTCTCACAAACCAACGCTCAACCACTGGATTAAGTAGTTAGTGGTGTTAATATATCAACTAAAAAAAAGTTGATATAGCAACATCATTGGATGCTTAATCTTGTGTTTGAGGCATTGGTTTGTAAGAGAAGAGACCCGAGTTTGAGCCTGCTATTTCTTTTTAGTTAATTACATAAAGAATATATATATATATATATATATATATATATATATATATATATATATATATATATATATATATATATATATATATATATATATATATATATATATATATATAGTGTTGTATTCTATACAGTACCAATCTTATATACAGTACTTTACAGTACCAACCTTGACCGATCATAATTTAATAAATTAATTTCCATTTATTTTATTAATGTTATTATCTAAGGGTATTGATGGTATTTACTAATTATATTTTCTTGAAATTCCTCCATATTTTTTGGAAACTGATTTCACAGATCAGTTATCTTCTTCTCTCTCACATATTTTTCTCTCCTTCAAACCCTAGCCTCCACCCACAACCTAACCCCAACTACCATCAACACGATCATCCTAAAGGACTATCATAGCAATAGGTATTATGGTGGGCTGATCCGGTCTGCGGTATAAGCAAACTAGTGGCCGGTGAATTTAATATCTTGATTAATTTCGTCAATAAGGTATCACTATTTTTTTGTTAATTTTTGTTAATATTTAAAAGCAACCTTTTGTTTCAATCAGATTAGATTGATGGCGTATTTCGAAATTGATTTTCGGTTCAAAGAATAAAAATGTAAACGAGTATGATTCAAGGTAAGGCTTTTCAGATTTAATTTCATTCTAAGTGGTGGGCCTGTTACTTTTAAAGGATATCGTAGATGTTAAACGGTTCGTAGATGTATAATTTGTCTTTTATGCAAGCATGTAAGTACTTTATACTTGTTCTTATATTATCTAAATGATATCTATGATTTATTAAACAAAACCAGAGGATGAAAATTTAACAGGCCCACCAAAGGGTCAAATATCAAAATAAGAAAAGGATAATCTTGAAAGTATTGCAAAATAAAGAAAAAAAAGAGAAGCAAATTGTTGGATTCTTTTTATTGCTATAAAGTTGTTAAATGCAAACCGTAGGGAAGCATCTTTTTACCCAGTGCCTCAATGTCAACATATCTGCACATATAACTTATACGAGCACTAATTTGTATAGGAGCAGGTTAAAGATTAATCAACATTTACTTGTNTGTATTCTATACAGTACCAATCTTATATACAGTACTTTACAGTACCAACCTTGACCGATCATAATTTAATAAATTAATTTCCATTTATTTTATTAATGTTATTATCTAAGGGTATTGATGGTATTTACTAATTATATTTTCTTGAAATTCCTCCATATTTTTTGGAAACTGATTTCACAGATCAGTTATCTTCTTCTCTCTCACATATTTTTCTCTCCTTCAAACCCTAGCCTCCACCCACAACCTAACCCCAACTACCATCAACACGATCATCCTAAAGGACTATCATAGCAATAGGTATTATGGTGGGCTGATCCGGTCTGCGGTATAAGCAAACTAGTGGCCGGTGAATTTAATATCTTGATTAATTTCGTCAATAAGGTATCACTATTTTTTTGTTAATTTTTGTTAATATTTAAAAGCAACCTTTTGTTTCAATCAGATTAGATTGATGGCGTATTTCGAAATTGATTTTCGGTTCAAAGAATAAAAATGTAAACGAGTATGATTCAAGGTAAGGCTTTTCAGATTTAATTTCATTCTAAGTGGTGGGCCTGTTACTTTTAAAGGATATCGTAGATGTTAAACGGTTCGTAGATGTATAATTTGTCTTTTATGCAAGCATGTAAGTACTTTATACTTGTTCTTATATTATCTAAATGATATCTATGATTTATTAAACAAAACCAGAGGATGAAAATTTAACAGGCCCACCAAAGGGTCAAATATCAAAATAAGAAAAGGATAATCTTGAAAGTATTGCAAAATAAAGAAAAAAAAGAGAAGCAAATTGTTGGATTCTTTTTATTGCTATAAAGTTGTTAAATGCAAACCGTAGGGAAGCATCTTTTTACCCAGTGCCTCAATGTCAACATATCTGCACATATAACTTATACGAGCACTAATTTGTATAGGAGCAGGTTAAAGATTAATCAACATTTACTTGTTTTCTTTTAATTGTTTAGGTGGGGATAAAACACTTAATTTTTATTGCAGTAGGTTAAGGATTAAACACTTATTTGTTGTTCTTTTATTGTTGGCGTGTAGTAGTATAAAAAGACTAGCTTCATGACCCGGCCGATGGCCGGGTATGCTTCATAAAATTGTTTTACAAAAATATTTTAAGAGATAAATAAAATAAATTACTTTATATAATGCTCATATATTATATGTAGTAATAATAGTTATTATATATAAAAATAAATAGTTGGAAGTATCATAAGAAAATAAATACATAATGGTTACACCTACAAGAAAATACAAATTCATATATTATAACTAACAAAATTAATTGAAGAAAATGATATAGATACATCACATAACGATGCATGAAAAACATAAAAATTACGTCATTATTGAAATGTAACAAATGGATACAAACATACTTAAAAAAAAGTCTTAAAAGAAAATTAGGAAACCATTAAAAATAAAATGTCTTGAACAAAGACATTGAAGGAGTCAATGTAAGAAATATTTTTCAATAAGCTCTTCAAACATTATTTTGTAACGCCGCTTGAAAAGCATGCA
>LBNU01022636.1:3291-35395 GCA_014162995.1 Artemisia annua
TTTGAAGGGGGCGTATGGATGCATCCTAGGTACTTAGTTTAGTATTATTTGGTGAATGTTTTGGTGTGTGTGCAATACACCCCTTTCACATTTGGTACAATGGAGGTCATGACTCCTATGTACAATTAGTATATATATTGTTGGGCATTCCTATTTGTTTTACTTCTTTATGATTCTTATTATCTTGTCATCTCTAATGTGATTAACTTATGATTGCTTTATTTCTTTGCTTACACTTATGACTCATTTCATTTCCTTGAGTGTTTGGTACCCATTATCCATATTTCCTTTGATCATGTTCTATGTTTCCATATTCTTGATTTCTATCTCAGCAGGTTCGCTTGGACTTATGTCGCATTCACCTTCGTTTTCCTTTTGTTATTAGTTTTTGTTTGTTTATATCTGTTCGCTGAGCTTTTTAAGCTCAGCCGCATTTCTTTTCCTGCGGCAGGTTTTTAAAAGGAAGCTGGGTTGAGTGAAGAGTGCTTAGGAGCTCTTAGTGGACTACATTGTTGATACCCTTCCATGGATTAGAATTTTGACTTAGAGTTTTCCTTTTGGTTCTTAGCTTGTTATTAGTTTTGGAAGTTGTAATGTTTAGAATTAGTCCTTTATCTTTTCATTTGAACCACTTTGTAACCCTTGTATTAGTAATGTATTTCCGTTTACTTGTGTTCTGATTTGACTCCAAAATGTTACACTTTAGCCCTTTTCGGGTTGGGGTGTTACAATATTGGTATCAGAGTCAGGTTTGATTGGCGGATTCAAAACCCGTAGAGCTTAGGCTATGACCCGTGAGTATTAGGCCCGCTAAGTTTTGCACCATAGGAGTTATGAAACAACCTTTGAGAACTTGCGTTAGGATTTCCACTCTGAAACTTAACTTATGACCGGTGAGGATTGGGTAGACTATATGGAATTTGTTTAGGTATCGTTGCTTCCACATCACTCTGATTCGTGCCTTACTTCTAGTTGAGCCTTTTTAGATTCTCCTTATGGAGATTTGAAGCCTATTATTTTTCATAACATGAGTTTAGTGACCAAGTAAGTTTAGAATGCGTTGAGAATTTGTTAACCCTTTAGATAATTCTACAGGCACTCTGAGAATTTCTATGATCATGACGTGTTGGACACGTTCTGCGAAATCTCTTGCTTTTGATAAGCATATTTAAGTTTCCCTACACTGTTAGATTTTGCCTTATCCAGTTGTATTCCTATGAGAAATCTTGTGGTGATCAACCACGAGAATAGGAATATTATTCCTCACTTCTGAATGATAAGATTCGCTATGCTGATCTGTCTTTCCTTGGAAAGTTTAAATTCGATTGTCATCCTGATATTGACTGGTGGACTGAGCATCAAGATGCTAACTACTACGTCTCTCCTTTGACATTTTGAACCACTCTTATTTATTTTTTTCATGACTTCTGATTGTTAAACTTTTGTTATCCTTAATACCCTAGAAACTCGTATGTTACTTTCGCGGTTATGGAGTTTTACTAGCATCTATTCTTGTTTTCCGTGTGATGAATCTCACTTTGAGAGTCATTTTGCAATCTAAATTCTTCCAATGAATCCTTGAATAAACCAGCCAGATTTTTTCACCGATTATGAATTTGATTTGACTTAGTACTGAGAAAATGTTTAGTCACGACTCAAGGTAGAGTATGATTTCAATAAAGGCATATTTATATGATGAAAGTATTATGACGCCTGGCCAACGTGATAATAATTACATCATATAACTTGAACTTATTGGGATCATAGGATATCTTTGAGGAGTGCCTGAGAACAGTTAAGTTTGATGAGACAGAACCCTATCCGTATAGGACGACGTTTTGCCTGATTTTGAAACTCCATATTGAACAGCACCAGCCGAATTGAGAGAACTAGAGGAGTGGCAACCAAAAAGCTATGAAATGGTTTGTTGTCTTAGTGTATCTCCTTGGAGTGCTTTAGTTTTTTTCGTGATGAAGAAAGATGGTAGCAAGAGATTATTTATTGACTTCTGGAAGCTGAACCGTATCACTATTTGAACCCATAATTCCCTACCTCGAATCGACGATGTATCTGATCAACTTTAGAACGCGGAGTTTTCCTTTAGATGGATTTATGGCTTGAAGTTATTCCAAAAATTTCACTTCGTATTCGTATCGGCCACTATGACTGTTAATGATGCTAATAGTATTAGCGAATTCTTTGACTGTTTATTGAATTTGATTAATCTTGTCTTGCGTGAGTACTTAGACAAATTGCTCATAGTATGACATATTAGTACATTCAGAGACGAAGGAGAAACATGAGAATCATTTTCGTATTATGTTGGAAACATGAGGATCATTTGTATATTCTGGAAGCATGATATTTGTTGGAAGATGTTCACGACTTGCGTTACCGTTGAGGAATTTTACGAGTAAAGAAGAGAAGCTTAGTTTGGATGAGAACAGAGTTTTGAAAAAGCTGAAATAGAAATTAGCTTCAACTTCCATACTTTTAGGTGGTACCAATTTTGGGACGTTTCAAGAAGAGACTTGGTTATGCCATTATGTAGCACGGGAAGGTTATTGCTTACGCATCAAGATAATTAGAACCGTTTGAGGAGAATTATTCAATGCATGACTTGGAATTGGCGGCAGTGTGGTTGCTCTTAAGATTGGAAGACATATCTTACAAGGTAAATTTGGTGGGAGATGCATTTAGGAAGAAATTTGAAGTTCGGTTTGTCTTGGAGATTTGAGCTTAAGAAAATCAAGACTTAGAACTCAGGGAAGTTGNGAGAATTATTCAATGCATGACTTGGAATTGGCGGCAGTGTGGTTGCTCTTAAGATTGGAAGACATATCTTACAAGGTAAATTTGGTGGGAGATGCATTTAGGAAGAAATTTGAAGTTCGGTTTGTCTTGGAGATTTGAGCTTAAGAAAATCAAGACTTAGAACTCAGGGAAGTTGAGTCGTGGCGAACATGAAGGTTGAATCCAATTACAAATTTTAGAAGCTCAGGAGCAAGATGGCGAACTATGATCTATGTTAGAAGACTGGAGAAAAGGTGTTATGATTGAGGCACAATTTTACTTTCTCTATCCCTCTTAGTTGTACTAAGATGTATAAGGGATCTAAGCAACATTTTCAGAGGGAATGGCATTAAACAGGTTATGATCACATTAGTGACGATGTGCTTAGTATGTTACAAGTCAAGATTGAACTTCAGCATGCCAGGGAGTTTCTTTAACTTACGGACTTTCCGACTTAGAAGTAGGATAGACTTTTCATGAACCTTGTAACGAAACCTCCTCGCACATTTGAGAAGAATGATATAATTTGAGTGGTGATGGATCGTTCAATTAAGTCAGCTCATTCTGCCTCTTAGAATGTGTATTCAGTTAGCAAGTTGCCATAAATCATCCTACAGAAGATTTCTCAATTACTTAGCGCACCTGCAGTGATCGTGTCAGAGATTTGCGTTGCTACCTCACAATACCAAGGAGAACTAGTGAAGGCTTGAGGGACCAGACTCAAGTATAGGAATGCTTTTCACCGATAGACTGATGGATAAGCAGAACAACTATTCGGACTTGGAAGAAGTGTTGAGCAGGAAGTTGACACGTGTGTGGTCTGATTGTGTTTGCTCATTAAGATCGATGGCGTACAAGTGACAAAGTTTGTCCTTTCAGATAGTGTATGAACGGAAATGTAGAACACCTTTGATTGAATTAAATCGAGAAGCCGCTAACTGAATGTTTGGAGTTGATTACAATGACAGATGGAATTATTGTCATTGTGGAAGAGGAAGTTTGAAAGTTAGTGATGCGAGGTAAACCAAGCGGTGAAGCTTGTAAACCACGGGTCGTAGTCCCAACGATGGTTGAATGGATCTTAGTCGTTCAAAACCGTGAGTTATGTGAAGTGAATGGGTTAAGAAATGATTTGTGTTTGTTTACGCTAATAAACTTTATTTAAACTTTAAGAAAAGGAAAACGTGAGTAAAGAAGTTAAAATGAGCGAGAAAAGAAAACATAAACATCCAAGTATTTGTTTATTTTTAGGGTTTAGCGAGGTATCATTTATTCCTAGCGAGTATCATTTTCTGCTATAGCCGAGTATTGGCTTTTTGGAGGTAGCGAGGTATGTTTTTGCTGCGCATAGCGAGTATCCTTTTTATTCAACTCCGAGTTTTGTTTTTTCTTTAGTCCAGCGAGTATCAATTATTTCCTTAGCGAGTTGCGTCCCAAAAATCCTAGCGAGTTTGGCACAAAATTCTTAGCGAGTATGAATCCTACAGTCCTACGCGAGTTTGGTCCAGCGAGTTTTTGGGTTCTTGAAATCCAGCGGGAGTTATCATGATTTGAGTCTAGCGAGCTATTTATTTTATTACATAGGAGTAGTTGATTATTTTATAGTAACGAGGTATTGGTGTCAAGTTTTATATAGCGAAGGTTGGTTTTCTATTGAGTCAAGTTTAATTTTAGTCCAAGGTTTATTTTGAGTGCGTGTCTTATTTCTTTCCTTCCCTTTTCTTATTTTTTTACAAGTCGAGTAAGACTTTTTATTTCTCCATCGTTTTATCGAGTGGAGTTTTGTTTGGTTCATTCCTAAACGAAACTCNCAAGAACCATACTCGCTGGAATTCTAAGAAACCAAACTCGCTAGGAACCAAACTCGCTAGGACTTAGGATTCATACTCGCTAAGAATTTTGTTGCCAAACTCGCTAGGATTTTTGGGACCAAACTCGCTAGGAAATAATGATACTCGCTGGACTAAAAAAAAACAAAACTCGTGAGGTGAATAAAAAGGATACTCGCTATGGCAGCCAAGACATACTCGCTACCTCAAAAAGCATACTCGCTATACAGAAAATGATACTCGCTAGGAAATAATGATACTCGCTAAACCCTAAAATAAAAATACTTGGACTTTAAAAACTTTTAACATGACCACAAACTTTATAAAAAATAAATACAACTTGTTAAAACTTAATAAAAATAACGTTTAGACACAAAATAAGCTTATAAATAAGCAAATAAGCCACGACTTCTTTTGCAAGCCCTAACCCATAAGCTATTTTATGCAACTCAAATAAAAAACATGCAAAGGTGACAAGAAAATTTATAAAAGCTTGTAAAGATTAAGAAAGAACTTGTAAAGATTAAAGCATTAAAATGACAATAAGTAAATCAAGACATGAAAATTAAATTGACATAAATTTTAAATGACAAGAAAATAAATGACAAGTAAAGTAAATGACATAAAATTAAAATGACATAATGAAAAACTGAAATGAAGACTTAAAATAAAATGAAGACTAAAGACTACTCTCTAAAATGAAGCTTAAGGGTGGTATTTAAGGTTTCCATGGTGGATTCCTTTTACATCTAGCCCCCTCAACTCATATTGTTTATGAAATGACACATAAACTTCTATTACACTACTAAACGACTTCTAAAAAGTAAACTTAAGCCCTTGTAATCTTGAGGAAATATGTTGACGAGTCTTCAAAAAGTCTTCAATGATATAAAAGTGATCACTTGCTCGAATTTGGGAAGCTTATATATGATAATCATCTTTAATCTTCGATTACGTGTCTCTTTCATATTCATGAGCTTTTAAGTAATGAAAACATCGTCACGGGCTTTACTTGAGTAAATTTCATCTTTGACTCGGCTTCTTGACTCTTTTCCAAATCTCGTGCTCTTTTAGGGCTTTTTGGTTGGTTTTCAGGCCATTTATGCAATATCCTTTCCTGCACAGTCACAAACACAAAAACACTATATCTTTGGCGTTTCACGTTAGTTTTTGGTCTTTTCTACACTTAAACTAAGGTCAAAAATATGTGTAAAATAACACACATCAGTTAGACAGGAATTTGTGTGTTCCGTATGATGTTTTCCATACAGAAGAGTTAGACGTGTTGGCATTAAGGAAGCTCTGGTTCATGATACATTAGTCCTTAGATTCATTCTATCCGTGCGGTTATCCTACCTATCCCATTATACATTCTGATATGATTCGATACTCCGATTTGTGCTTAGTTAGTCGTTAATACGATTAAGTTACCAACCTCTTAAGGAGACTTTTGGTATGACTGATGATTCGATATATGCTCCTCTGATTTTAGCAAGATCCTTAGTTCGTTCAGAACCTGATTCGATTTGTGGAGTTTTCTATCATCTAGTTTCACTTCCGTATTCTTTCCAGATTCATCTGATGTTCATATATCTCTTTGTGAGATTACGACTATCATCTGTTCATGTTCATTTCGTATTTGTTGGATCAGATTTGTTTTATGTGGAGAGCCTGGGGCTATCCTATTTTGTTCGGATCGAGTCATGAGAAATTTTTCCGTTCGTTAAAATACTTTGGAGAAACTATTCCAAGCAAGTTAATCACTTTCTTTTCATTTCGTGAATTGGTATGTTTCCGTTTGATCTCTTCAACTCAATTTCGCGAACGAAATTTTCTTTTTAGAAGGGAAGAGTTGTAAAACCCTAAATTTCGAATTCCTAATTTTACGCCAAATTTTGAATTTTTCCTATGTCATGAACGCAATTAATGACAAACCTGAACCATACATTATAAATTATGATACGATTCATAAAATTACTTTAAGATAAGCCTAATATAAATATTTGTTACAAAAATATAAATAACATCACACGACATACAAATTATATGGGACCGATTTTATTTCTATTTAGTACACGCCTTATCTTTGAAATTCGTTTGGCAATTATAACACAAAATTACCTCACTTAATCACGCCTTAAAATCAGCTCAATCACTACCTAGTCAACCAGGATAATTTAGCAATCATCTTCCAATCAATCACCAAGAATTTCGACCATTCCTAATTGGTAAAACCTCCCCACTCGTTTATTTAGTGAAAGACATTCACTTTCCCTTCCATTTCCTCCATTTGAACGCCTAGAACAAAACACACCAACATCAAGATAAATACAAACCGATTCTCCCTATCTTATTTACTTAGTTAAACGATATGAACTTCCCCTTTTTCCATTCGAAACATTTAGAGAACAATTCACACAACATCAAATAGTAAACCGATCCTGGTTCCTTGATAAACATGTCACGATAAGCTGTAGAAGGGGGTTTCAACGTGACTATATTGGTTCGAAGAGGGGCTTGTTTTGTTCGAAGAGGGTCGTGATTGGGTTCGAATATAGCTTCTGGTGTTGGGTTATTTGTTCTTTATTTCGTCCTCTATCTGATCCAAGGTATCTCCTTCATACCGTCCATGTGTTTCCTTGTTTGAAAAATGATATAAATATACGTATGAAGCCATGAAAACAAATCTTTGTTTCGTTAAACGTAAAGTAAATGAATAATACATATACGCATGGACATGAAATAATAAGAATATACGATTGTAACATTTATTCAAAGTCGCATAAAAATAACAAAACGTATAACAATGTGTCGATCTTTATTCTGTCTTTGCTATTCGAATATGGTTGCTATAATTGTTCTTTAATCCGGGCTTTTCGACACCCGTTTCGGTCAGTTGTGTACATGTTTTATACGTAAATAAATGAGAAAAATCTAAAGAATGAAATGGGATGTGCATGCTTATACGTAAATGAATGAGTTGTTTGATGTCAAATAAATAAAACATGGGGCATATATAAAATGTGGATAAAGGATGGAATAGTTGTGATATTGGGTAATATGTTTGGCTCGTTAATATGTTGTGCGCGTACATGCGTGTGTCAATAGAAGGGCTAGTAACCTGCGAGCATGTTGTATTATAAACAATGGAAAAAGGTGCATGTAGTGGTGGTATAAACACTAATCTTGCTCTCTAATATACGACTAGGAACTGGAATTAAACTCAAGTAAATAAACATGGCTGATTGTAGTTAAGGTTGTGTTGTGAGTCATGAGTGTGACTATCTTTGGGTCGCGATATGCGGCTCAATTGTGTCGAGGCTTATGGCTGTTGTGGTAGTCGTGTGTGTGTGAGTAGATTACTTATTTAAAAATCAGTTTTGAAACTTCATACGTTATCTATTTTTATGAAAAGAGTCATGGCGGTTCGAATCGGATAATATATATGTGCATGTTATCCGTATGAATCTTACATGAGATGACAAAAACAAACTTGCATGAAGTCATAGAAACCATAACATAAACTAAAGAATTTGAATCTAATATTATCGATCAATATATATATTTGTATACTTCCGTTTTGGACTTGCTTTTCATTCGATATAAAATACTTGTTATACAAAATCTATACAAGCTAGTACTAAAGGATTTCATGCATGCTTGAAGTATATTACAAAATATGACGTGTGAGTGTGTTTGGTTGCTAATTTTATAAAAGGAGTACAAGGATTGGGTTGCTTTGAATTCTTAATGCGTGTCTTTGTCTAGATAAATTGTTGTCAAGTAGTATGTTGCATATGATTTCGGTTAATCGCATAAGAGTCGTGTGGGTACGATCGTGAGTGTTGAAATGTGTTTTTAGTCGTCGCGGTTTAAATTAATGTTGAGAGAGTGCGTTTAAATAAATTATGAAACGACGAGTTCTAAAATTTATCCTTTTAATATAAAATTATAGTATAAACCTTAAAATAATTTATTAAACATTTTTAACATTAAATTTTGATAATTTACATTTATGACCCTGAACTTTATTAAATTGATATATTTAACCCTAAACTATTATATTGGATGTTAACTTTAAATATTATTAATGTCTATTATAACCTTAAAGTATTTATTTGAGAACTTACTAAATTTGGAAACTTACTAATTCGGAAAACCTGCTTAAAATAGAAAGCTTCTAAAAATGGAAAGGAAACCTAAAATGAGTAATCTGACTTAACAAGTTAATAATAAGTCGATCATTAATTCGTGTAGATTCGCTGAAGAAGGAGTAACTTTCTATTCTTATGTTGTGATATGGTTTCGTTGGCGGTATAAGGTACAAATATTCTGCCTTTTAGTAAAGGCCATCCTTCTCTCTTTTGATTATGATTCCTTCAGTTAAGCCATTGCTATGTTCCCTTTGTATGATTCCTATTTGTTGATCTTTGTGATTCGATATGAGTTGATATCCGTTTGCATGCTATGGTTTCTTTTCTCATAGCATTCCCTATTTCTACGCCCATTATATGTTTTGCTTGTATGTGTTAGAATTATTAGCCAGTCACGGGGAGTCCATGGCCTTGCCACTGATGCACCGGTGGTATTGACACTATCTGTGGAGGTGGGTTTTTGTCCACAGCATTCCCTATTATGCTATAGCTATTCAGGCCTATATTTATTATTGTATATGTTTACTTAGCCTAGAGCTTTGTGCATATATATCTGTTTTGAAGGGGGCGTATGGATGCATCCTAGGTACTTAGTTTAGTATTATTTGGTGAATGCTTTGGTGTGTGTGCAATACACCCCTTTCACATTTGGTACAATGGAGGTCATGACTCCTATGTATAATTAGTATATATATTGTTGGGCATTCCTATTTGTTCTACTTCTCTATGATTCTTATTATCTTGTCATCTCTAATGTGATTAACTTATGATTGCTTTATTTCTTTGCTTACACTTATGACTCATTTCATTTCCTTGAGTGTTTGGTACCCATTATCCATATTTCCTTCGATCATGTTCTATGTTTCCATATTCTTGATTTCTATCTCAGCAGGTTCGCTTGGACTTATGTCGCATTCACCTTCGTTTTCATTTTGTTATTAGTTTTCGTTTGTTTATATCTGTTCACTGAGCTTTTTAAGCTCAGCCGCATTTCTTTTCCTGCGGCAGGTTTTTAAAAGGAAGCTGGGTTGAGTGAAGAGTGCTTAGGAGCTCTTAGTGGACTACATTGTTGATACCCTTCCATGGATTAGAGTTTTGACATAGACTTTTCCTTTTGGTTCTTAGCTTGTTATTAGTTTTGGAAGTTGTAATGTTTAGAATTAGTCCTTTATCTTTTCATTTGAACCACTTTGTAACCCTTGTATTAGTAATGTATTTCCGTTTACTTGTGTTCTGATTTGACTCCAAAATGTTACACTTTAGCCCTTTTCGGGTTGGGGTGTTACAAGGTGTCTAACCGATCACCCAAGTAGTATGCGTCCGTTTGCCTAACCGGGCAAACCGCACAGAGAGTAGGTGTCTAACAGATCACCCAAGTAGTATGCGTCCGTTTGCCTAACCGGACAAACCGCACAGAGAGTAGGTGTCTAACCGATCACCCAAGTGGTATGCGTAAAAGTAGTATTGCACACGAGCAATTGTTCATAAAGTGGTTTGCATAATAACAGTTGCATGTTTCTCACCCCAAGGTTTATAGAACAGTAATTATAGGAAAATGGGGTTATAAATCCACATATACATTTCAAGCACTTGTGTCCATAGTGTAATAAATCCAGATTGTAATGTTAAATCAAGTCATGCGGTTGAATAACCGAACAAGTAATTTAGCAAGCACATAAAGTTTACGAGTAAACAATTCATTGTTTAAGTAATGAAAATACTGGATTTAGTAAAACGAGCATGTATCCTCCCCCAAAACAGTTGTAAAACGAGTAAAACAGGGGATATGAACTCACCTCAATATGAAGCAACGCAAAATATCACAACTAACACAACTGGCATCTAGAGCAAACCACAACGGTATCAAGAGATATAGGCACAACGGTACGAGGTCGGCACAACCTAATACGTATATAGTTATCTGAGAATACGTCTCGTACAGTAAAAGAGTTTTCAAAAGACAAGCATCTTAGTTTTTGTAATTTAAATGTTTTGAATCCTTTGAAAAGGTTTTTATGCATTACCATGTGCTCGTGTATTTCCTGCTTGTTGTGTGGTACGTACATCTCAAAAGTAGTTTATTAGAAAGACTTTTGGTGATGGCTCCTGGTGAAAGTGTATGGTGAGAGTTTGTACAACGGAACATCCGTACGTCTTATTCATCGTTACAATTTATAAGTAATACATATATATAGCTTATATATATATATATATATATATATATATATATATATATATATATATATATATATATATATATATATATATATATATATATTAGGTAAAGTTTATAATTATATATTTAATTAATTAAAATTAATTAAACATGCTTTGAGAAAATAATATAACAATAGAGTTAGTGTAGGAATATTATATTATAAATATTATTTATAATATAATATTAATTATAAGTATTTGAAATAAATACCTTGTAGTTAGAAAACTATATAAGTGCAAGTATTTTAGCAAAATACTCTAAGTGTTATAATTTTTAGAAAATTTGGGCATGACCCATTCGTTTATTCAAACTTTTCCATTTTTCCCAAGTTTTGCAATTTTCCTCCAATAATCCGTCCATTGACTATATTTGCAAAACTAGTCCATAATATATATATGTCGTTATAAATATATTTATCGTTACGTTTACTTATTAATAATAAGTTTCGATACAAAAGTCAGCGTTTAGTCAAAATTACTTTCAAAGTCANTATAAATGGTTTGACTATATGAAAATAATCATCGTAAGCTCAACACATGTTCCAAAACTCATTTTCGTCACCCGAAATGTTTATTGGGCCGAAAATCCCTTATTGGGCCCAATAGTCAAATTTTAGCCCGAAAACCATTTAGCCTTTTTAGGTTACGATATATATATCGTCATATTTCTAAAAATTAATTTAACACGTTCGTTATTGCGTTTAGTCCAAAAGTCAAGTGGGTTAGGTTTCGTATTGGGCTCGGCCCAACGGTCCACAAACACCCCTTGTTGGGCTCAAAATCTCACTTGGCCCAAAACCCATTTTTGTGTTTATAATTACGTAACATTTTATAATTAAACGTAATTAACACTTATAATTATGTACTTAACTTCAAAAGTCAAACTTGGTCAAATTTTACATCATTAGACCCAAAATAATTATATTTGTCCAAAAACATTTAATTTCACCAAAAATTGCATTTTTACTAATTATTTATAATTAGTTACGGTTAATTCGACATATGCTCTAATATAATCTTTCAAGTAAAAATTCCACCATTTCACCACTTGAGCCAAAATTTTATGTTTTTCAAAACCCCAATAATTTCATAATTTTTATAGTAGCCGATTTACATATATACACCTAAAAGTGTATATTTCGTCTTAAACTCGCGTAATTAGCACAAATCACATTTGTATCATCAAATTAGTACCACAAGCAACAAGATTTACCACACAAGCAAGAAATACTCTAATGACTATGAAAACTTCATAAAATTCGAGCTACATGCATGCACACATCAATTTATATCTTTTTCAATTTAGCAAAATATATACATTTAGCACTTGGTAATACCATTAAACATCACAAGAACATGATATGAACAAGATTTGAAAAGTTTGGGTGTTAGCTTACAAAGATGGTGTTTTAACGTGGCTTAGCAAGAACAACGAGACCCAAAATGCTTCCAAATTAACCCAAATCACGTACCGATTAACCCAAAACACTTGAATTTAATACCCAAATTTACTTTATCTTCAAAAATTATTTATGGACTTATGTTTGTGTGTGTTTCGGATTTGAGAGCAAGAGAGGAAGAAAATGAGATGAATATGTGTTGAAATGGGGATGATATGGGTATTAGATTTGGATATTAAGGGGTAAGTTGGATAAAAGGGTGTTTTGGGGTTAATAGGTTTAATTGCATGTGCTTATTAGTGAGGAATGGGTAGGTGGCCGGTTTTAGAGGATCCTAGGGGGATCAAATAAGAATTTTTACTCCTCGTGGGTGTATCGTGTGTCGGTTTAAGCTTAAATGTAACCGAACTGTCCCGGTTTGACGTTTTTGGATACGTACACGTAAAATATAGTTTTTAACCATGTTTTTGTCAGAAATGTAATAAAATATCATTACTGACTCAAAAATATATTCACTTGACTTTTACCATAGGTACTGTGGTGTCGGTTCGCGTGCAGCGTTGTTTATCAGAAAATGTGAGAAAGCTCTCAGTAAATTACGAAACTTGTCAGTAACTATCCGAAATTGATTAATTTGTACTTACTGACAAAAATAGACTTTTTAATGATGACTGTAAGCTACAGCGTGCAAGACAGCTCCCGAAAATGTTCAGAAATGCTCAAAAATATCAATTTATGCATAGAAATGCCCAAATTAGCTATAATAAATAAATATTTATTATTAAAATTAGTCTGAAAAATTCCGGTTTGTTACAAAAAGGGTCCGGCCAGTTATATCCAAAGGATCCCGCTTCT
The DNA here is from genome assembly GCA_014162995.1 of Artemisia annua. Taxonomy (NCBI): domain Eukaryota; kingdom Viridiplantae; phylum Streptophyta; class Magnoliopsida; order Asterales; family Asteraceae; genus Artemisia; species Artemisia annua. Next base: position 16,540 of record LBNU01022636.1, read on the forward strand.
AAGACGTATTTGTTAACAAAGGCTCACCAAACTTTGCCTACTTATCGAATATAATCTCTATTGATTCAAACAACAATCATGCATATATACAAATCTGGTATAGCATGTAGCCAAGTAGAGCATGTAAGAGGCACATATAGACAATCAAAAATGAGATAACGACCAACTCTTGATATATGATTAAGAGTGGTAAAATTTCCTACTAGGTTAATTAAGATACTAGAAGTGTTTATGTTCTTCCCATCATGCTACCATATGTCAAGGACATAGTATCACATACATTACATGTTCAAAAGACAAATGACCATAATTGTTTAAAGACATTCACTAAATTGTTTTATACTTTTTCAACCCATAACCTTCTTTATATCTCTTCTTCTTTCCCATGTTTGATATGAAGTGGATGAGACATTTGAACATACCCTTGGTTTGCTTGAACTCCGTGGTTTCATTTTGAGTTCTTGGGAGTTGATCGATGTATGTGATGGGATCGAGTTGACAGTTTTGGATTGGGTCGTTCGGATCAACATCAACTTCATCAGAAGAGTCGGTGGGAGGATGTGGCATTTTCCCTACAACCATGAACCTCTTTGTACGTTCCTCGATGAGAGGTACCATGACATGATCACAAATAAAGTGGTCATCGTTCATTGGAGAAGGTTTCATTCCATGTCCGTATCTTGCAAGTCGAGTGAGAAGCGTTGCATAGGGAATGATTATTTTCTCGGTTTGAAATACACTAGCCATTCTCTTGACCATGTAGTAGGCAAGCTTGAAAAGAGTTTCATTGATGAGACAATAGATCATATAGACAAGGCAAGCATTGAGGTGATCTTTGTTGCCTACGAGACAAATGACATTCTCTCTAAGAATTTGTTCCCACTTTTTGTATAGGGGGAACATCTCGGAGAGCTCCATTTGTAATGGGTCTCGATAGATGAGTTAGGAGTTTCTAGTGATTCGATTTGGTGAAGTTCTGGCAATGAAGACGGCGTTTCTTACCATGACGGGGTCATCATGAGGAGTGTGATAGACTTGATGTGGATCGACCATTTCATGAAGTTTAGCAAGAGACTAGTCGTTTGAGTACATACAAATACCTTGACATGGAATACGAAGAATTTTGGCAAACACTATGAGGGGTAGAATGATGGTTTGATTATCGATGATAAAGGACATGGAGATAGTTTGCATCATCATTGCGAATGACACGGACACTTTTATAGAATTCAAGAACAAAAACGGGACAAATTTGTTTGTTGATATGAAGAAGACAATGAAAGTTAACTCTAGAAAAGACATGAGGGATGTTGGTGTCATTGAGGAAAGTTTAATCAACAACACGTCCTTCATGGAAGCTTTTGAGGCATTTTGAATGCTTTTCAGTCAAGGTGATCCTTGCGATGATGCATAGGGATGCAGTGGGCGGTGTTGCGGTAGTCTTGTTTGATAGAATTGATGTTTGCTTATCATTAATCAATAACAATTAACGTATATAAAGGAAATACAAAACTTGGAAAGTAAGCTAACTGGGCAATGGGCTATGCCCTTACAAAAGATAATCGGGCCTAACAATAAACTTAATAATATTCGTCTAATACTCCCCCGCAGTTTGAGCGGAAGGTCTTCGAACGTTCAAACTGGATCGAAACTCGAGAAATAAAGCACTTGGAAGGCCCTTGGTAAAGATATCAGCATACTCAAATCGCGAAGGAACATGAAGAACACGAACTTGTCCAGAAGCCACAAAATCACAAACAAAATGTATGTCTATTGATGACATCAAATTTACCCATGATTTAAGTGTTAATTTCCTCCTAAAATGCTCATCTTTTCTATTTGTATGAAGAGTATATACTCTTATTTCTTCCTATTTTGGTTTCAGGGTAAAGATGAGTAAAAGAACGAACATACGCGGAAATGGAAGGACTTTGAAGCAAATATGTGGAAATTATGGATTCTGCACTCACTACGGCGTAGAGGTTCATCCACCTACGCCGTAGCAAGACTTTATGAAGATTATGGCGTAAAGGAACATCAACTTACGCCGTAAGAAAGAATTTATGAAGGCTACGGCGTAGCCAGCTATATGGCTACGGCATAATGATCCACTAAAGGGCTCTACAGAGTAAACAACTCTCTAGCTACGACGTAAGCCCCAATTTGAGGTCGAGAGGGACTAACAAGGCGAAGGAAGAAGTTACGGCATAGCAACCCTAGTAGCTACGCCGTAAGAAGACTCTTATCAAGATATTACGCCCGTAGCACTTGATCAATCTACGGCGTAACACTTATTTACAAAGGTTACGGCGTAGCAATCTTATCAGAAATGAATTACCACCAAAAGAGAAAGATTCGGGAAGCTTCACTCTACCATGTTTAATAGGTAATTTAAATATTAGTAATGCTTTGGCTGATTTAGGGGCTAGCATTAGTATTATGCCCTATTCTATGTTCACAAGACTTGGGGTAGGGAAATTAAAACCTATTAAAATGGATATAGAAATGGCCGACAAGTCTTATTGAAAACATTTTGGTAAAAATCGACAAATTTATTTTTCCGGTAGATTTTATCATTTTGAATATTGTTGAGTGATGAGACGAAAAATGTTACGTTTTTAGGGGTCGGTTTGAGTCCTAATTCGTATGTTTTTGGTTTGGATTTCACCCAAAATCGTTTCTTTACTCATTTTAGGTACTTTTGAAGGGAAAATCACAAAAGAAGCATTTTCGGGCGTTTTCGGAGTGAAAAAGTGCGGAAAACAACAAAAACTCAAAAGACCTTAAAGATCACAGAAGGTGACGCCGTCATACTCTACAAGGTGACGACGTCAGGAACAAGTGATGTGAAGAATTGGAAAATACTCGTGACGGGCCAGAGAGTTTGTAGTGCAATTTGGTGACGCCGTCAACCAAGGCCGTCAGATCTGGAACCAGCAATTATGACCACGTCAAGGAAGGCCGTCTGAAAACCCTAATCGCCGAGCTGACGACGTCACCTATTGGGTTGACGCCGTCAGCCCGCGTTTTCTATATATATAGAACGATTTTTCTTTATTTTATATAACCTAGTGGAACTTTAGTCGAATTTTGGAGTGGAGAACTTTAGGGTTAAACCCTAGTACGTGTATTACAGACCTTAGAGGGTATCCTAACCCCTCTAACTTGCATGTTTAATCCAAGATAAGTCTTTATTCATACAATATGTCTATGTGTTGTGTGATTTATGCTTGTGCTTGTCTTTCTTTCAACATGCTAGGCTAATTTACTTTGTGTTTGCTTAGATCTAATGAAACCTAACTATTGATTATCATGTGATGTGTATGTTGTGATTGTGTTTGGGTGAATGTTTCATCTACGTTAGACTAGAGAAAACTGGCTAATCTCCTATACGGTAACAAGCTTGAACGTCTTTAGAAACGTGAATCGTATGTGCGTTATCGATTTTAAGGTAGTATTTCATGCATAGGTTGCTATCGGTGAGCTCATGATAGGATGCTTGACGTATCGTCATAGAGTGAGGTAGGAACTTATAGAGTTAGGGAATTGAACGCACTCCCTAAGACTTGTTAGGAATACACCCGTCATCCAAGCAAACTCAACATACTAGTCACATGATAAAAGATAGTTAGGGAGTAATGAAATCTAAGTAAACACTATTCTCCACCACTGATTTTCTCTAAAACCAAAAAAATACAAAAATATAAGTAGTTTAGAAGTAGATAACTTGGGTTAGTTGACTAGCAACTAATTCCGCCCTATCCTCCATAACCAGAGATTTACTGCTTTCATAAAACATAAAAATACAAAAAGAATCTTCCTCCACCCTTAGACCTAGATTAGAGTTGTTTTTAACCTAACGAACACTATTCCCTGTGAGAGAACGATCAATCCCCCGGTACTTGCCACTTCACTATACTACATCGGTCAGGTACACTGCCTGGTGGGGATTGCAAGCTTCTCGAGATCCCTCGAGAGGTAAAACGTAGTGCGTGTTGCAATCCACGCGCATCATTGAGGATCATAAGATTCCTATAATTCTAGGAAGACCGATGTTGGCTACCGCACATGCTAAAGTTGATGTGTACGAGAAAAATCTAACCCTTGAGGTTGGAGGGGAGGAGATAACATTTAATGCTAATAAATTAATAATTTCTCTCGAAAAGGGTAGTGTGTATGTTGTTGACCATGTGCAGGACCAGGATGAATTCGACTTAGAAGAGTTTCTCAACGGGGACGAGACTCAAAAGACTCCTCTAAGTAACAATGACAGCCCTTCCATTGAAAACTTTAACGTTTTCATTGATTTCGAAGAAAGTGGTCACGGGATCGAAATGGATATTGGAGAAGGACATCATGAAATTAACTCGATGGACGTTATTCAACCAAGAATGGATGAGGAAGATGCTCTTCATCTCCCAATGCAGCCTAGTTTCCGCGAAACGGGAATTAAACTACACCATTCAAACCCTTATACGCTGCAGCTCACATGCAAAATAGGGTTTGTCGACTTTCATCCTTCATCAATATTTGCTCCCCCATTAATCTTATGTCTAGAGGAAGTTATAATAAGGTATTTAAAAAGGAGCTTGAATACCTAGGGAATAACTTTCTTGGTGAAGTCAAAAATGTTAGCGTATTTGTGGGGACATACACCTTTTTGGTTGATTTTAAGATCTTTGATGACGTAACCGAATTTGTGGAAAGCGGTTTAGAAGAAATAATTTTAGGAAAGCCATTCCAAGACTTGTCAAGGATCCAAATTGACACTATCAATGGGGTAGTATGGCTTTCTAACGATAATGATGTCACTATTTTTAAGATGACAAGGGTGGTTGAGAATTTTAAACATTGGAATAGAAAGCAATTGAGTAGAGCCAAACCCCTCCTTGACATTAGCAATAAGGATAAAGACAATGGATACGATTATGCTTATCAGAAAATCAAAGATTTTTACAAGGGATGTTCAGATCTTGGTGATGCTTACAAGAGGGATGAACGGGTCATTGACATGCTAGGACGCAAGTACACTAGCATACATGAAATGACCAATGGACACTATTAGCATGGCAGTGAGTCTAACTTAAAGACTCGATAATAAACAAAAGTGCTCTTTTGGGAGACAACCCGAATTATCCTTTTCCTTTTTAGTTTTTTTTTTTTATTTTGTTGGTTTGGTATGTTTTGTACTAGTAATTTGAAGGTACTAAAGGAAGCATTGCGAGGGGAACTAATTTTTGGACTTTTGCACCATGAAATATGCTCCAGACCTTTGCTACGGCGTAGCTCCTTCACTGACTACGCCGTAGCAACCTCCAGGTGTCTCTCGGATTAAAATCAGCAACTACGGCGTAGCACTCCATTTCAGCTACGCCGTAGCTACCTTCAGAACCTTAAAAAAGCTTTTTATTTTACAAAACATTATTTAAACTTGTATTAGTTTTTAAATGAACTTTGTGGGTGTGTTCCCTGTAAACCCTCACGAGACTTCACTCATCCACTTGGGACACCAAGTGGTATAAAAGGCTTGTTGCATACGCTAAATGCAACCATGATTCCTACGAAAGTGAGTTAGGTTTTTGTTTTTCTTTTTATTTTTCTTTTTAGGTTTTATGCTTTTGGTAGTTGTGTGATTCCAGGGAATTGAAGTTTGCTCTTTAGGCGAAGCAAAGGCATGTTTTTCAACATGATCCTTCTACTATTTTCAAGAGCGAATTTCAGGGAAGTTCTCGTTCTAATTCTACTTTTCCTCTTTATTTTTATANTCCATTTCAGCTACGCCGTAGCTACCTTCAGAACCTTAAAAAAGCTTTTTATTTTACAAAACATTATTTAAACTTGTATTAGTTTTTAAATGAACTTTGTGGGTGCGTTCCCTGTAAACCCTCACGAGACTTCACTCGTCCACTTGGGACACCAAGTGGTTTAAAAGGCTTGTTGCATACGCTAAATGCAACCGTGATTCCTACGAAAATGAGTTAGGTTTTTCTTTTTCTTTTTATTTTTTTTAGGTTTTATGCTTTTGGTAGTTGTGTGATTCCAGGGAATTGAAGTTTGCTCTTTAGGCGAAGCAAAGGCATGTTTTTCAACATGATCCTTCTACCATTTTCAAGAGCGAATTTCAGGGAAGTTCTCGTTCTAATTCTACTTTTCCTCTTTATTTTTATATTATGTACAAAAGGGACTTTGTACAACTCAAGTGGGGGGACGGGAGTAGAATTATATACTTGAACTTTATCTTGCCCATTTTTCTAGTTTATTTTGAAAAATTATGCCACTTTTAAAACTTTTGACATGTTTTTCCGAACTTAACTAGAATGGACCTTAGCCGAACACATTAACCCTTAATACCATGGTGAGGTTTAGCCTATTTCAGTTTCCCCTGTTTTACCCCAAATCCACCAAAATTATGAGTGTGCCGGTAGTTTGTAAACTTTAGAACTTGGCTTTTACATCATTTTGAAACCATTTACGAGTAGTGTATTGGGATTTCTTGATACATTTGGAAGAAACTTTTTAAGAAGGCAATATTTTAGGATTATCACCCAAATAACCTTTATGTGTGTGTTTATCGATTAGTCACATTGACTATTAGACCCCCGTGTTAAACCTTTTATTGCACTCACCTTTAGTGCAAGATACCCTAGATACACCCTTTTAAGCCTATCATTTCGTTTCCTACCCATTATATTGTTTCCATACACCTATACACCTTAGCCTACCGTGTAGTCTTAGTTTATGGTTGGGAAGTTGCCACTTGTTCTAGTTTGAGGTCCAAGTCAAGAGATTCAAGAATCACACCTACGTTGAAGACAAATCATTGAAGATCATGAGAAAACCCACTATTGTAAATGTATTGTTTATCCCAAGTGGGGGGGATATGTCTATTGTATTAGTAAAAAAAATGTGAATTTTCGTATTTAGATATGTTTTCATTGGTGCAACCTTGTATAGCACCGTAATAAGAGCTTTGAAGGAATTAGTATCGAAGAAGCCACTTCGGTCATATTTGAAGAATGAAGTTGTTGCTTCTTAATCACCAACATGAAGACCAAGTGAGGTGCCCATCATGACGTCTTCTAATGGCACACACTTGTTACATGATCCAATTCTTGCGTTTTGAAACTTGGACTTTGGGTGAACGGAAAGTGGTAGCAACTCGGTTATAGGCTAAGACTATTTGCTTTCTTTTTCATTTTACACCATTATTGTGCATCCCATGTCTTATCCTACCCTTTAGTTGTGAATCATGCTTAGGTGAAGGATTTGAGCAGTCATTGGTATCTTGCCCGGCATCCCGGTCATCTACCATTACCTTTGTCGCTTTTGCCGTAGTATGTTAGTAACAACGCTACACCCAAAAGCATTATATGTGTTCACCCAATATTTCCTTTAAGAATTGTTTCAACCTTAGCTCTAGTGGTAGAGATTTGTGTAACTGCCAAGCCTATGATAGAATACGTTCTATGACTGTGCGTTGAGTGATCACCCCGAAATTAACACTTAGATTAGGAGAGAGATGTGAGTGTTTGTTCCAATTTTGTGAGGTGTTCGGCTTTGATATATTCTAGCATAGGGAGGTTTTAAATTCATATTCTCGTAATTCATGGGGGATATCTTTTTGAGAATTATTCTAATAAGGTCTAGTTGAAGGCAAGTAGAGTTCAAGAGGGGGGATATTTGATGACATCAAATTTACCCATGATTTAAGTGTTAATTTCCCCCTAAAATGCTCATCTTTTCTATTTGTATGAAGAATATATACTCTTATTTCTTCCTATTTTGGTTTCAGGGTAAAGATGAGTAAAAGAACGAACATACGCGAAAATGGAAGGACTTTGAAGCAAATATGTGGAAATTATGGATTCTGCACTCACTACGGCGTAGAGGTTCATCCACCTACGCCGTAGCAAGACTTTATGAAGATTACGGCGTAAAGGAACATCAACTTACGCCGTAAGAAAGAATTTATGAAGGCTACGACGTAGCCAGCTATATGGCTACGGCGTAATAATCCACTAAAGGGCTCTACGGAGTAAACAACTCTCCAGCTACGACGTAAGCCCCAATTTGAGGTCGAGAGGGACTAACAAGGCCGAGGAAGAAGTTACGGCATAGCAACCTTAGTAGCTACGCCGTAGGAAGACTCTTATCAAGATATTACGCCCGTAGCACTTGATCAAGCTACGGCGTAACACTTATTTACAAAGGTTACGGCATAGCAATCTTATCAGCTACGCCGTAATAAAGTCAGGCCTAAAAATACCAGCCCTAAATCCGAGTTTATTCATTCACTTTTCACCACACAGAAGTTGGGATAAACTCATAGAGTAGGAGGAACGAAGTTCTAGCCTCATAGAAGTCATTTCCAAGGGAGGATTCACACACCAATCATAAGTTTATTCATACCTTTGTTTTGTATTCGATTCATGTTTACTTTTGTATTAACTCAAACTTGTTTTACTGCAATTATGAATATGAGTGGCTAAACACCTCTTGGTGTTAGCCTAGTTATGAAATTGTTATTGTTTTGATTTAGTTTTCTACGCATCTATTGTCTATTGTTTGTATACTTTCATGGCGAGGCTTGGGACACTCTAGTTCCCGTAGTGATTAGCATTGGTTGTTCCCTAGAGACTTGTGGAATTAACCCTAGGAAGCAAGTCGCTAGGGATGTGACTTGGTGATAGCAATATCACCATACACGTGCGAATTAACCCTAGGACCACCTACCGATGCTAGACACTTAACGGAGTTAGAGGGGTGTAAGATCTGACCATGCCGCATTCGTTAGACTTGTCCATGTTAGTAGAGGCACTTAATGACTCTTGCATTTTCGTACCGATGAACCCAAGGCTTTACAATAGTTTTGGATAGGACAAGGTGTAAGATAGACGTAGGTGATTTAACCCTCTGATCCGAAATGAATTAAATCCCCAGACGATATGATAGGATGCACTTATAAGAAAACTAGTCAAAATGATAACAAGAGTAGTAATTAGGTTAACACTACTTCTCTCTTATTGATTTTCTTTTATTTTATTTACTTGTCTTGTCATTTACTTTTATTAGTTTAATTAATCTTTCAATCATAAAACCCCCTTTTAAACGTGACACGAACTTAGATAATTTCCACACACTTAGCTCTTGGGACGACCTCGACTTTACCAACTAGCTATACCACACACGATCGGATACACTGTCTGTTAGTGCGCAAAGGTAGACCTTAGGTAAACGAGACTTAAATAAATATTAAAACCTGGTCAGCAAAACCTGCATCAACCAATCTCACAACTCTTCATAACTTCTACACAACTAGTGCACACCACAACTAGTACACTACTTCTCACAACTTCTCTACTTCTTCTTCACAACACTACTTCTTCTCAACACTACTTCTTCTTAACTACTTCACTTCACAACTAACACACCTAGATCTACTTATTATTAACAATCTACACCTTTACAAATATTTTACACAACTACAAAACTATATTCACAAATCTACAATACTTCTTAACTAGATGTTGAAGGAGTGTTATTCTCTTGCACTTTGAGTGGTGAAGAATTAGATCACTTGAAACAAAGACTTATAATCTTATGATCAAAGGATTTAGAAGGATGTTTAGAAAGGATTGGGACTGAAAATTTTCGTGCAAAAGGTTGGGAAAAAATGCAGGAATGAACCTGTATTTATAGGCAAAGATTCCTGACAACAGGAGCGTGCCGGCCCACTTAAATGGTGGCCGGCCCCCTTAAAATTAAGGGGGCCACCCTTACAATTAAGGGGGCCGCCCTCCTGTAACAGCCAGGAACTTGTTCTTTTTCTGGGGAAAGTTTATTTGGTGAAAAACTAACTGATTTTTGGTTAAAAATTTGAATTCATATATTTGTTATGAATTAAACATTTTCCTTTAATTACCAAAATTATTTTTCAAAAATATATAAGATGTTTATATAATTTTATAAACTTTCTAATGTCTAAATAAAAATCCATTTGATCATAAAATGTATTAGACATTTGTTTATTCATACCTTAAGTGATTTTGTTGAGTGAAATGATATTTGTAACTAAATACTTGTTTACGTAGTAATCTTGTGTTTAATGCTTTTACATTTTGTGATCGTCAAAACATAGGGATATCGAAAAATATTAATAACGTTTTTACGCATTTTTTATATCAACAATCTCCCCCTTTTTTATGCTTACAAAATCTAAACTCATTAAACCAAAAATTAATATATATCCAAGTATTTAGTGAGTTTATACCATTTCTCCCCTTTTTTGTTAGCATCAAAAAGGTTATCCCGAAGAATGTAGAACTCCCCCTTGACGTATACTCCCCCTCGTTTTAAGGTCATAAGAAAAATCGAGATATGGAATGCTTGCAAAAATATTTAGAACACAAGCAATATATATATAATGCAAGGAATATATTACAACAAGAACTAATAAAAATGCATGAAGATAAAAGAAAACAAAAAGCATTCATTGATAAAATTATTAAAATGGATTATGTTGAAAACATAATCATTCATACATAAGCANATATATGCTTTTTTTAGCAAACTACATAAGATGATACTAAGTTGCCAATTTGAGGTCTCTTGGACTTGCTTGGGTTTCAAAAGGTTTTTGGTGATTTTATGTGAGATGGGAAGCACAAGCATAAAGCTTAGTTGTTTGATGGTGAAGGGTATGGAGCGGAAGAGGTGGATCTCACGATGTTGTATCGTGTTAAGGGAGGTATTGGATGAGGACAAGTGAGAAGATATTCGATCCAAGAAATATCTTCACTCAAGTATAGGATTTGTTTTTGAAGGAAGATGCAACAAGGACAATAATGGGTGTGGTTGGTAACTTGATCCAAGTTGAGAGAGTGGGGAAGGCAATTTTCATATGGTGATGATGGAGGTTGCCCTTTGTTGTGTTGTGCAAGATGCATAGCAAAGAGATCACTTAGATCATGGATTTGGTTTATTTCTTCAAGGAATTTTTGCTTTTCGTTGGCAATGTGGAGTGAATCATTTGGTTGATATGGAAGAGGTGGATTTGTGTAGTTGGAGGTGAAGTTATTGGAGGTGTAGTTTGATGATTGACCATATTGATATGGATCATTGTAGTTGGATGGGGGTTGAGATGTGTAGCTTGGGATGAGGGATGATGTTTGGCCAAAGTTATATGTTTTGTAGAGTGGTTCAAAGGAGTGTCCTTGTGGGTTTGGAGTGTAGTTGGGGAAGTAAGTGGTTGGAGGTGTTGGTTGTTTTTCGACTTCATTTGTTGTGATAGTGTTGCTTCGACGGTTTGTTTTTCTTCGCCAAACGGGCTTTTCCGTCATCCTTGCTAGCCTTGAGGCTTTTGATTTTGGTTTGTTGGGAGAAGTCATGATGGGTTGAGTAATGATTTGTGATGAAGAGGGGTATTTATAGTGTGATGATTATGTGTTTATGGAAGGATAGTATGTGTTGGATTGGCTAGACAAAATGTGTTGGTGTACTTAGGGAAGTGGTGGTGATACTTTTGGTGGTGGAAACATTTGTGAGTTTAGGTAGTCATTAATGGATGAGGATGAAGGTATGGAGGAAGAGGATGTTCCACGAGTGGAGGTTGTTTTGGAAGGTGCATTTGGTGCACTAGGAGATGAGCATTGAGGTTGAAGTGATGGGATTGTGTTGTCATCTTTGGTTAAGTTAATGAAGAGTTGTTTAGGAGTGTTGATGAGGATCTTTTGTTTTGGAAATGGAAGTTTTTGGTGAATCCATGGTGGATTATGGTGATGTGTGTGGAGGTGAAGGGTGAGATGAAGGTGTATTTTTGGGAGCAAGGATGAAGGTGTATTTGGGTGATGAGATGGATGGTTTGTTATTATGATGTGGTTTGTGAAAGGGTTCATTTGAGTGAACGTGAGGTTTGTGTATCATGAAGTATGGTTTGACCTTCATGGGTTAAGTTGTATTGGTGATGACACACTTTGTAGAGTGTAGGGAATGGTTACATGGTTGAATGTTTTTGTGAGGATGACTAGATGGAGTTATTGGTGAAGATGGGAAATGAGTATCAAGTGGTGTGATTGGTGAGAGCGATGTTCATGGAAGGAATGACTTGGTTTTTCATTTCACTTTGGTGGTTTGAGTATGTAAAGGTTATGAGGTTTGAGTGTAAGGTAGAAGGATATGGGTGAGTAAAGATTATGAGGTTTGAGTGTGTAAAGGTTATGAGGTTTGGTTTTGGGCAAGTCCAACTCGTAAGGCAACTATGCATGTATTATCTTAATGGAATATGCATGAAAAATATATAGGCAAATAAACATGTAATATAATTACAACTAAGCATGCATGCAAACTCAATAAAGTAATAGAGAAAGTAATCAAGACATTCTACATAACCTAACTAACTAAGTGCAAGGGCAAGGGCAAAGGCAACTAATGAGTGAGAAACTAGTGATGGAGCAAGTGTGATAGTGTAATTCTTGATCTTGTTCTAGTGTGTGCCTATATGAAACACATATGGAGTTAAGATCGTTTCGACTCCTATAAAAGAAAAACAAATTTTCCTAAGAAACGATCCTTGATTTAGCTTTGCTCACTTCAAAGTGTCATGTATATGTATATATTGGATTATATATATATATATATATATAACGAGAGTGAGACTATTGCGCATGGTTTGATAGAAAAACGTTTTTATCATTATTCAATAATGAGTTTTCCTAATCGTGAGAATGATTTTAGAAATTGAATTGGGGTTTCCTTTGAGAACATATTTATGCAAAACATAATATCCCAATTCCTGATTTTGTGCAAAATAGAATCCTAGACTCAGATTTGTGAAAAAGGAGAAAACTGGAGATTTAATTGCTCAGATGGCTGGCCCCCTTAAAGTGAGGCTGGTCCCCTTAATGTTTAAGGGGTCCGCCCATCTGACAGAAATTTTTTTTTTCAGAACTTCGATTTTTCAGAAAGTTTTAAGTATTCTAAGAATTCAATCAATTTGCTCCATCATTCCTAATCCTAAACGCAAGTGGTTAAATAATTCACGCTTAAGGGGCTTAGTAAATATATCGGCAATGTTATCTTCCGAAGCTACCTTCTCTATTGTTATATTTCCTTTTTGTACATTATCCCTAAGAAAGTGATGACGTATTTCCATATGTTTAGTCCTAGAGTGTTGAACGTGATTCTTACTTAAATCTATAGCACCTTTGTTATTGCACATAATAGGAACATTTTCTAACCTAATGCCATAGTCTACGAGAGCTTGTTTCATCCATAGTTTTCTTACGCGAGGGATCTAGTCCTACTTCTATATTAACGATTAATCCACTTAACTCATTTCACTTCATCACCATGATTTTGCTAATAGTGGATATAGAAGATTTCCATTTTTTAATTTGTTCGACAATGAACAATTTCATTATATTCCTAGGAAAGTCAACTAATGATGTTTCTAGGTTATAAGTATATAAGCTATTATGTACGTATATATGTATAAGAGTTACAAACAATATATATGTATAGCTAAGTATTAACCTAACTAATCATTTATCTAAGCATGCAAATTATAGCGATGGACATAAAAGAAAAGCGTACCTTTTAGTCTTCAATGGGTTTTCTTCAAGCACTTCAAGTTACCATGTTGACTTATAGAAGTCATGTGTATATGAGATACCAACTTATTCGAAGAATGACAACTTAGCCATTTGGTCCCCATTATCTCATTGGTCCAAAATTGTTTGAACCAAACATGGTTTGCATTTGACTAGGATGCATGTATGGTGGAAGTATTCCCCACGGGCTAAAGCTTGGTTGATGTGGATAATTCCACATTGGGTGACTATTATTAGAAAGGTTTTGTCTACCTTGATTTCTTCTAGGTTGAGGGGTTTTAGACCGAGGATGAGGATTATTTGGTCTATTTAGAGGTGGAGTTTAGATCTTAATTTTGGTTTAGAAAATCCGGTTTTGGCTTTTAATGATGGTTTATAAAAACTTTTTACTTCCTCATCACTCGCAATAGGTATTTTTTTATCTTTTATAAGTATATACTTAGGTTTTGAATCTAATGGTTTTTGTTTACTAGATTCACATTCAAACTTTACATTTTTATTTTCACTAGTTGAAACATTAGTTGAGTTGAATCCTACACCGGTTTTATTTACCGAAGTTCCTTGAAACTTATTATTTCTTAAGTGAGTTACTACTATTTTCAAATTTGTCAAGTTTGGAAATTTCATCTTTAAGTTTTTCGTTTTCATTTTTGATCTCTAGACATGTTTTACATTCCATAAAAACTTCTTTTCCTTTTTCTAAATGTTGTAGTTTAATTTTTAATTCGAGTACTTCATTTTCTAATCGATTATTAATATGTTTTAGTGATTTATTTTTAGCCATGACTTTTCGACCTAATTTGTACAACCTACTATATTCATTATCTAGATCTTTTTCATCTAATGAATGATTTTCGTCACTAAAGTATTTAGTTTAGGAAAGTACCTCATTGGATGCCTTGGCTATAAGACACTTCTCCTCCTTTGTGGTTTCTTTCTCATCTTCATCGCTATCACTCCAAGCTCCTCCAACGAACGCCTTTTGATTATGATCTCTTGACATCATTGGACATTTTTCGATGAAATGATTTGGATCACCACATTTGAAGCACTTCCTTTCACTCTTGCTATTTTTGTCATCTTTATTTCTTTGAGATGCTTTCCTTTCATCATACGGTTGTCTAGCGGATCTTCCTCGCCTTTTGAAGAATTTCTTGAAGTCTCTTACGACCATGGCATATTCTTCGTTATCACTTTCGGAGGTTGAGCTATCCTCATCACTAGATTCCTTCCTAGCTTTTAACGCAATTGACTTGCTTTGCTCTCTTTTTCCTTTGACCATCNCATTGGATGCCTTGGCTATAAGACACTTCTCCTCCTTTGTGGTTTCTTTCTCATCTTCATCGCTATCACTCCAAGCTCCTCCAACGAACGCCTTTTGATTATGATCTCTTGACATCATTGGACATTTTTCGATGAAATGATTTGGATCACCACATTTGAAGCACTTCCTTTCACTCTTGCTATTTTTGTCATCTTTATTTCTTTGAGATGCTTTCCTTTCATCATACGGTTGTCTAGCGGATCTTCCTCGCCTTTTGAAGAATTTCTTGAAGTCTCTTACGACCATGGCATATTCTTCGTTATCACTTTCGGAGGTTGAGCTATCCTCATCACTAGATTCCTTCCTAGCTTTTAACGCAATTGACTTGCTTTGCTCTCTTTTTCCTTTGACCATCTCGGAGTCTTTATTTAATATTGCTTCGTAGACTTTCAAGTTGCCGATCAACTCGTCAAGTTGAAGAGTTGACAAGTTCTTTGATTCTTCAATCGCCGTAACTTTAGCTCGCCATTTTGGATGAAGAGCCCTAAGAAATTTCCTAACAAAATTCTTACTAGAAAAATTATCATCAAGTGCTTTTAAACTTGTGATGATAGTGTTAAACCTAGCAAATGCATTATCTATTGATTCCTCTTCCGGAATCATAAATTGTTCATATTGTTGAACAAGAAGATCTATTTTATTATCTTTGACTTGACTATTACCTTGGTGAGTGATTAATAAAGAATCCCAAATTTCTTTTGCGGTTTTACACATAAAAATTCTTTCATATTCTTTGCGTGATAACGCATTATAAATAACCATTTTAGCCTCATTATTTTTTGCTAGTTTCTTTTTCAAATCATCATTTTGTTTTTCAAAAGATATAATTTCATCCTTTTTAGTTTCAAAATTATATTGAATAGGGGGAAAATCACCAAAGGTAATGACATGCCAAAGATCAAGATCTTTTGATTTCACATAAGTTTCGAATCTATTTTTCCAATAAAGAAAACCATCACTTTCAAATAGTGGTGGTCTTTGCATAGATTGTCCTTCTAAATATTTTTCCGATTCAATAGATCGATTCAAGTTTTAAAATACAATATATTTTAAAAAACTTGTTTGACATGGCTCTTGATACCAATTGTGGAAAACTAGAGGGGGGGTTGAATAGTTTTACGTCTTTTTAATTTTATTATGAAAACTTAGTTTAGTTTTAAAACCTTGTTTACTTTTAAAACTTTGATTCGATCTTATGTGAACTCAAATCTTGAACAATATGAACAACTATATCTAAGTATGAAAAATACTAATGATGTAAGCTAAGTATGTGAAATTAACACATGCATAATATAAACAATTATAGCTATATATGAGAGATAAGTAAGTAAGCTAAGTAATAAGTTAGAGATGGAAAGATCTAACCGCGAGACAAAGAATTTATAGTGGTTCGGCTACAAGGACACCTTCCTTGCCCTACTCCACTCCCCGAGTCACCTACTCGAGAGTTTTCTTTACTATGTCAACAAGCTCCCTTATGGCGGAGAAAACCTTACACAACTTTCGCTTACAGCAATTTAACGACACAAAGCTAAATGTCGAGTTCTAATCCTAGCTAGAACCAATCTCACAACTCTTCACAACTTCTACACAACTAGTGCACACAACAACTACTACACTACTTCTCACAACTTCACTACTTCTTCTTCACAACACTACTTCTTCTCAACACTACTTCTTCTTCACTACTTCACTTCACTACTAACACACCTAGATCTACTTATTATGAACAATCTACACCTTTACAAATAATTTACACAACTACAAAACTATATTCACAAATCTACAATACTTCTTAACTAGATGTTGAAGGAGTATTCTTCTCTTGCACTTTGAGTGGTGAAGGATTGGAACACTTGAAACAAAGACTTATAATCTTATGATCAAAGGATTTAGAAGGATGTTTAGAAATGATTGGGACTGAAAATTTTCATGCAAAAGGTTGGGAAAAAATGCAGGAATGAACCTGTATTTATAGGCAAAGATTCCTGACAACAGGAGCGTGCCGGCCCCCATAAATGGTGGCCGGCCCCCTTAAAATTAAGGGGGCTGCCCTTACAATTAAGGGGGCCGCCCTCCTGTAACGGCCAGGAACTTTGTCTTTTTCTGGGGAAAGTTTATTTGGTGAAAAACTAACTGATTTTGGTTAAAAATTTGAATTCATATATTTGTTATGAATTAAACATTTTTCTTTAATTACAAAAAGTGTTTTTCAAAAATATATAAGATGTTTATATAATTTTATAAACTTTATAATGTCTAAATAAAAATCCTTTTGATCATAAAATGTATTAGACATTTGTTTATTCATACCTTAAGTGATTTTGTTGAGTGAAATGATATTTGTAACTAAATACTTGTTTACGTAGTAATCTTGTGTTTAATGTTTTGATAAGGCGAAAAGTGTACTGCTTTTCGGGGGTCATTTAAGCCCTAAATCGTATTTATTTGATCAAATATCGCCCTAAATCGTTCCTTTTGGCATTTTAGGTACTTTGGAGAGAAATTCTGGAAAACGAAGCATTTTGGACATTTTTGGAGCATAAAAGTGAAGAATTCGACAAAGTGTCAAAAATCTGCTGAATAGTACTCCAGACGGCGTCAAGCATGGAGCTGACGGCGTCAAGTCTTGATAAGCCAAAACGGATTAAAGGGAGACGGCGTCAAGAAGGCCATCAAGAAACCCTAACCACGGCGAGGTGACGGCGTCAAGGCTATAACGTGACGCCGTCAGATCTGATTTTCTATATATATTCTCATAATTTTTAGTTATTAGGGTGGAACTTGAGTGGAACTTTTAAGGAAGAAAACCTAGACGATTTTTGCAGCTTTTTTAAGGGTTTTATACCCTTGGATCTCTCATGTTACATTGAAGATAAGTAATCCATTAATCATTCAATATGTCTATGTGTTGTTTGATTCTATCTTACGCTTGTCTTTTGTTTAACATGCTAGGCTAGGTTTTCTTTGTGTTTGCTTAGATCTAATGAAACCTAACTATTGATTATTGATTGAATGGTGTGTTATTAATTGTATTGGATGGGTGATTATCGATGTTAGGCTTAAGAAAACTGGCAGACTTCCGGTTGGTAACATGCTTGAACGTCTTAAGAAACATGAACCAAGGTGTACTAAGGTTATTTGATTGTATTTAATGCATGAGCGAATTCTAGTGATCCCATGTTAGGAGCTTCTTAGCCGGCTCGACATAGGAGTGAAGTAGGAGCTCATAGAGTTAGGGGAAGTCCGTACACACCCCTACGAATGGTATTAAGGAATACAATCCGTCATCCACGCAATTAATACACACTAATCAATCGGTAAAAGATAGTTAGGGAGTAAGGAAATCTAAGTAAACACACTTCTCTCCATATTAGTTTTCACCAACATTTACTTTCTTTTATTTTATCTTATTTGCATTAGTAGTTATTTGGGTTAGTTGACTAGCAACTAATTCCGCCCACTCCTTCAAAACCCGAGATTTTTACTTGCTTTCCTAAAAATAATAAAATACAAAAAGAATCTTCCCTCACCCCTAGACCTATTAGAGTAGCTTTTCAATCCTAACGACGCTATTCCCGCAGAGAACGATCAATCCCCCGGTACTTGCCACTACACTATACTACATCGGTCAGGTACACTGGCTGTTGGGGATTGCAAGCTTCTCAAGATCCCTTGAGAAGTAAAACCCTAGTGCGTGGTTGCAATCCCGCACATCAAAGTTTTTGGCGCCGCTGCCGGGGAATAGTTATTGTTTAGGTTGAACTTTTATTTTATTAGGTCTACTCACTAGATTCCTTTCTAGTGAGATTTTTATTTTATTTTTCTAGGATTTCTTTAGTCTATCTTATTTCTTCGTGTTTTTGTTCGTAACCATTACCATCCGACATCATGGAAGGTGGTAATATCCTTGATCCCAACAACC
>LBNU01022637.1:9825-20844 GCA_014162995.1 Artemisia annua
ACGAAAAATGTACCCGTTTTAAGGGGTCATTTAAGCCCTAATTCGAGTAAATATGATCAAATATTGCCCTAAATCGTTCCTTTTGTCATTTTAGGTACTTTTGAGAAGAATTCTGGAAAACATGCATATTTGGACGTTTTTGGAGCATAAAAGTGAAGAAAACGACAAAGTCTCAAAAGAAGCTGGATTTCCTACCTGACGGCGTCAGAGTCACAAGGTGATGCCGTCAGACAACGTTGACAAAAGAGTGAAGTCAGATTACACTAGACGCCCTATGAAGAAAACAAGATGTTTACACCTGACGGCGTTAGGTGTTAGAGAATGTAGGCCGTCAGGTGTTAACTTAAAGAGTGACGGCCCAGAGCAAATTAAAGGGTGACGGCATCAGAAGTAAATCTAGGCCATCCGAGAACCCTAATGACGGCGAGCTGACGGCGTCAGAACCTATAACCTGACGCCGTCAGAATGTAAAATCTATATATATTTTCCTATTTTTCATTCATTAGTGTGGAACTTTTGGTACAAGTTTGGGGAAAATCCTAAAGACGATTTTAGCTGTAATTTCAAGGGTTCTTCACCCTTGAAACCTTCATGTTCAATTAAAGATAAGTCCTCACTTAAATTAATCAATATGTCTATGTGTTGGTTAATTATATCTTATGCTTGTCTTTCAATTAACATGCTAGGCTAGATTTTTCTTGTGTTTGCTTAGATCTAATGAAACCTAACTATTAATTATTGGTTGATTGGTGTGTGATTACTTTGTTGGGATGAATGTTTCATCAATGTTAGGCTTAAGAAAACTGGCAATACTCCTATATGGTAACATGCTTGAACGTCTTAAGAAACATGTAACTAAGGCATACTAGGTTATTAAGGTAGTATTTAACGCATGAGCCACTGTTTACAATCCCTATGATTATGTGTACGCATAGTTGTAGGAGGAGATAAGAGCTCATAGAATTGGGGAGATATGTATGCCACCCCATGAATTGTTAAGGAATACACCCGTCATCCACGCAAGTAATACATACACCAATTAACCGGTAAAAGATAGTTAGGGAGTAAGGAAATCTAAGTAAACACATTTGTCTCCATATAAGTTTTCACAACCACAATAGTTTAGTTATTTTATTTTTCTTGCAATTGTAGTTTTTGGGTTAGTTGACTAGCAACTAATTCCGCCCACTCCTCCAAAACCCGAGATTTTACTTGCTTTCATAAAAATATAAAAATACAAAAATAATCTTCCTTCACCTTTAGACCTTTTAGAGTAGTTTTTCTATCCTAACGAACACTATTCCCTGTGAGAGAACGATTAATCCCCCGTACTTACCACTACACTATACTACATCGACCAGGTACACTGCCTGGTGGGATTGCAAGCTTCTCAAGATACCTTGAGAGGTAAAACCTGTTGCGTGGTCGCAATCCCACGCGCATCAGCTACGTACTTTCCGCAATGTACCGTTTTGATACTTGAACTTTTTTCCGTTCCACTTTATGTAGTGTACTTTCATGTTTTGTTCCATTTTGCACGCATGTTAACAGGCAACCGGCTAAACTTATATAAAAACGGAAAAAAAGGCTATGTGGCATATTCAATTTTATAAGTAAATTACATGGATTGTCCTTTGGGTTTGTCCCATATTGCATCTACTGTCCCTGGTGGTTTCATATTTTATTGACAGTCCTATTTTCACAAAATATTTTATAATTGTTTTTTACTATTTTTTAATTTACGATTTTTTTAAACTTTAAAATTACGAAAAATTTTATAAACAATTTTTTATATTACGAAAATTTTATAAACTTTTAAATTACGAGAATATTATACACTTTTGTTTTAATTACGAATTTTTTTTTCGGTAACCGTGATTTTGCGAGAATATTATACACTTTTGTTGTAATTACGAAATTTTTTGTAAACTTTTAAATAACAAAAAAATTTATAAACTTTTTTTAAAATTACGAATATTTATATAGACTTTGTTTTAAATTACGAAAATTTTATAAACTTTTAAATTAAGAGAATTTTTAGAAACTTGTTTTTTTAAATTACGAAAAAATTAATAAACTTTTAAATTACAAAAAAAAATTATAAACTTTTTTTAAAAATACGAATTTTTTTATAAAATTACGAAGATTTTTATAGACTTTTTTTATAAATTACGAAAATTTTATAAACTTTTAAATTACGAGAATTTTTATACACTTTTAAATTACAAGAAATTTTATAAACCTTTTTTAAAAATACGAAATTTTTATAAACTTTTAAATTACAAAAAAATTTATAAACTTTTTTTAAAAATATGAAATTTTTTATAAACTTTTAAATTACGAAATTTTTATAGGCTTTTTTGGTTTTTTTTTCAATTACGAAAAAAAAATGGTTTTTTTTTTAAATTCCGAAAATTTTTGTAAGAAAAACGCATAAAACGTATAAAAACGGACGAAGATGTATGAAAACGTACGAAAACGCATAAAACGTAAGAAAACGTATAAAAACGAACGAAAATGGATAAAAACGGATTAAAACGAAAGAAAACATATAGAACGTATAAAAACGTATTAGAGACGAATGTTGCAACGTTTGAAAAACCACAGGGACCATCCATGTAATTTACTTTATTATTTAACTTATTTTTGTTAGTGGAAATCCGACGTGGCGTGCACACATGGCAGTAGTGGTTCTTGTTTCGGTAAAACAAGTTTAGCAGTGCAAAATGGTACAAAACATGAAAGTACACTACATAAAGTGGAACGAAAAAAAGTTCACGTACCAAAACGGTACATTGCGGAAAGTACGTAGCTATTGTACGGCCTAATCCCTAGAAAAATCAAGTGATATAATGGGTTGTCATTTGTTATGTGATATTGTATTAGGAATTCAATTATTCATATTAAAGACTCGGTCACCCCGTGTATAGTTTAGTATTATGTAGCTCGTAGTATTTATCATTAGTTAGTAATAGTTAAGTAACATCGTGGAGGAAGGACAGGTCTTTACCCACTGTATACCCGATCCACAGCCCGAGTGAAGGGCGTTTTGTTATAACTATAAATACCCCTTCCCTAGCAAGGAAGGGGTTGGACCTTTTCACTAATCTAATATTCTCATCTTGTTTCTCTCTCTAAAAGGCTCCCACTTCTCTCTTGTTTCTCTCTCTAACCAACGAACCATATCACCTTAGATTCTTGATTATGTGTTAGTGTATATCCTACAATTGGTATCAAGAGCCAAGGTTTCATCTTAGGGCCTTGGATATTCGGATTTGGTGTGGTTTTTGTGGTTTTTGTTGGTTAGAATAGTTTTCTAGGAAAACACCTTGGTTTGATCTTGTTTGTGATATATGAAGTGTTATGGGTGTACTTTATTGATTAGTGGTGTTAGATTTACTTAGTTTTTCAGTTGGATAGGCTAAATCATTCGTTAGTTTGAAGTTTGAGGCATTTTGGGTCGTTTTTCTTAGTAGCGATTAGCTCTACTATTTTGTGTTTCTTTGTAGCGATTAGCTCTAAAATAGTAGCGATTAGGTCTAGCGGTTAGCTTTCTTTACTATATTTGGACAAAAGGACAAATCGCTAGATAACGATTGGTTTGGCGTTTTGTGGTAGCGATTAGTACGCCTTGTCGTTTTGTGAAACTAGCGATTAGCTCCAGCTAGCGATTAGCTACTTTTCAGCGATTAGCATTAACTTCTACTCAGCGATTAGCTCCAGCGATTAGCTACTTTCAGCGATTAGCTATCATTCAGTGATTAGCTCCAGTGATTAGCTTTCTTCAGCGATTAGCTTCAGCGATTTGGTGGTGTTTAGCGATTAACTCAGTTGTGAGATTCTAGTGATTTGTTAACTACTTGTATTTGGTGACCTGTTGTAACTTAAGTCGTTTCGATTAATCTGATTGTAATTTGACGTTTTGAGTTAATCCTTACGACTTGACTTATTACGATCGGATATATTGTAACGTGACTTGTTGTAACTTGACACGTAGTGCTAATTGTAACTTATTCACGATCTCACTCTAAGTCTAATTCGCATATCATATCTCACGGTTTCTTTAGTTGATTTCATAAAATCCCGCGAAAGAATCTATTTCTCGGTTAAATCACAAAAGTTGTAAAATCCCGTGTGTTATAAAACGTCATGACTAGTAAATCAGCTGATAACATTCAATTGGCTGGGTCCACTGATTCTAGTTCACTCATATCAGAAGTCCTTAAGTTATAAGACACTACTGATGTACACAGTACACCTGATTTTGCATAGTTAAGGGTTATGATTGAGTCAGATAATGCTAAAGTGGAATCGCTATGTTCAATTGATTAAGAAAAAAGGAATCACCAATCAGTTACTGACAAACAGGATGAAACAAAGATCAAAAGCATTCAATGCTTCAGGCTGCTTCAGTCACATCTCAAGATCCTCTGTGAAGAAAATAAATCCATGGGAGGATATGAACGAGCATTTCCTGCACTCTTTGGTCTTGATATTCAAATGTTCACGAACATAATGATTCTTAACTTAGAACAACTGGAACGACAACTTGACAATGTTGACTTTCATGAAGAAAGATCCTCTGCTGCTCTTCAAGTAGTCTACAGACAACTTCAAAGATTCATTTATTCTAAGTTCACTGAGGACTATGATTATGACAGCATTATGGCGGAAAAGAGCTTCACTGATTACACTGGAACCTCTGTAAGCATATTCAGATAAACATTACTTATACACTTGGATAATGTCAAAAGGGGCATTGAGGAAAGAACACAACACAAACTTACAAATAATGACAAAGCTAAGACGTGTTGGTTAAATACAAGTGATGGTATTGTTAATTCGGGTAATGCATCGGATGTTGGTTCAGTGGTCACTGAATGCAAAGCATCCGAGACTGATGAGCTTGATACTACCAGCAGCTCAGTGATTCCGTGTTAGGAATACGATTTTTGTACAAGAAAGATTCGGTCAACCCATATATGATTAAGCATTGTTTAGCTCGTAGTAGTTACAATAGTTAGTAAAACGTAGAATAGAAGTAGTTAGTATTCGCAGAAGAAGGACGGGTCTTTACACACTGTATACCTGATCCGCAGCCCAAGTGGCAAAAACCCATGTACATATAAATACCCTCTCCATCCTTGGAGAGGATAAGCCTTCTCATAATCAATTTTCTTTTTTTTTGGTTTTCTCTCTAAGGCTTCACCTCTTTCTCTCTCTAACTTTCTCTCTCTACTTTTCTTTCTTTCTTTCTTACATATAACGAGCCATACCACACAATCCATACGTGTTTGTGAGCTTTATTAGTATCCTACAATTGGTATCAAGAGCCATGGTTACATCCTAGGGATTGTAGGACTTGTGGTGTATGGTTTGTTTTGGTTTTTACTAGTTTAGGGTGGTTTTTACTTATTTTGAGCTTGTTCGTGGTGATTCTTGTGTTCTTTCTTGTACTTCTAGGATTAGAGGGGTTAGATTCATCTAGTTTATCAGTTGGTTGGGCTAAATCTAACGTCTGTGAAGTATACGAGTGGTTTTGGAACTTTTTTTCTTGCCAGCGGTTTGCTCTACGTTAAGGTGTTCTTCGCAGCGGTTAGTTTGGGTTTCAGCGGTTAAGTACTAGCGGTTAGTACATCTGGTCAGCGAACATAACGCTGTACGGAGTACTGTTTCAGCGGTTACCTTCCAGCGGTTTACTCTTCAGCGGTTATCTTCCAGCGTTTTACTTCTCAGCGGTTACTTTCAACAGCGGTTAAGTGTTAGCGTCTAAGTCATAGCGGTTAAGTTCTAGCGGTTAACTTGATCAGCGGTTAAGTGTTAGTGATAGCGGTTTACTTTGTCACAACAAGTTAATATGTCAATGAGCAATCTAAATATAACAAACACGTCAGAGAGTGCCATTCCTGAGATTCTCAAACTGTATGATATGGTCGATGAACACAAGAAACCCAACACAACACAAATGACAAATGATCCTAAACTATGTGACAAGGATTCAGTAAGCTCAAACTCTCATGAGACTGAGATCAGTCAGCCACCCGTGTCATTCTGTAATGATAAGGACTGCTCCATAGTATGCTTTCTACAACTTCACTCACACCTTTCGGTGCTTTTAAAGGGAACTGAATTCATAATGGGATACGAACGTGCATTTACAACACTCTTTGGTCAAGATGTTCAGATCTTCACAGACACAATGATTCTTAACTTAGATCAATTGCAACAACAGTTTGACCAAGGAATATCTTCCAAAACTGGATCCATAGCCGCTCTTAGTGTACTCAACAAACAACTCCAAATGTTCTTTGAGTCAAAACTCACTCTGCAGTATGATCATTATAGTGAGATGACTAGAAGCTGTTTTGCTAAGCACATGGGAATTGAGGTTGACATGTTCAGAGATACACTCATCCAGCTCATGAGTGATGTTAAAACGTTCATTGAGGTAAGAGAACAACACAGACATTTGGATGATGACAAAGTTAAGGGATCTCTGGTACAATCATGTATTGGTATTGATGATTCGGGTAAAGCCTTGGATGTTGGGTTAAGTGCCACGACGAGTAAAGAATCAGAGAATGTTAAGTTTGACACTACCAACAGCTCAGTGACACTAGTCACCCATGACATGTTTGCTGAATCTAGACCGGTTTATGAACAAAGGTCATGTGCTGAGGTACCATTAGCTGATCAATATAATGTGCTCTCTAATGAACGAGAGCATACTGATCAAATCAAACTCACTTATGACACAAATTTGTTGGAAAAGACTGATAGCAATACCATGTCTGACACAACAAATGTGAGTCATAAAGGGGAAGAATGTGATCAGAATGCTGAACGTGACAAATTGGTAAGTTCTGTGCTCACGGCTGATACTATTAAAACAAAAGATATTGTTGATAAAGAAAACTTTTATGAACTCTCAAAAAGATTTTTGCAACTTGAAAAACATTGTATTTCACTTGAAATCGCAATGCAACAAAAGGAAGAAAGTTTTCAAACTAATCAACCATGCAAAAATCCGGAACTTCCTGATTTCCGTGAATACTTTATGATTAATGATTTGAAAGCTCAGCTAGAAACCAAGAACTTGACAATCAAACACCTGAAAAACCGTATTACTGAGTTGAGTGATATGTGTAATGATATGAAAGCTAAACTTGTCAATAGTGAGATTGCAACTAGAAACTTTGAGACTAAAATGGCTAAATTACTGTTGGACAATGAGTCTTTGAATATTAAATGTAAAAACCTGAATGAGTCTATCAAAGAAAAGAGTACTAAGGCTGCAGTTCATACAACTTCTTGGACTAACAAATATGATGAATTCAAAACACAACTTCAGGAAGTAGGCTTCACTGTCACAACTATTAATCATGAGCCTGGAAAAGCAACTGTGAATAGTGAGAACACTATATTTGCAAAACCATCAATCTTGGGGAAACCAGTTTTTCAAAGAAATAGTATTCAATCAGTTGTCAGACAACCAAGTGCATTTAGGTCTGAACGAGCAAAATTTTCAAAAACCAGGTTTGCCTCCCAAGTTGATATGGAACAAGTGTTAACTAAATCAGTCAACACACAAAATCTGCCTAATAATACTGCTTCTAGCTCTGTCACACGTCATCAAGGTGATTCCCCTTCACCTGCACCCAGTTCCCCTAGGATCAGTTCAAAAACAGTGTCGAAACCGAGCATAAAAATTCTAAACTCTTATGACCTGTATGAGTACGGTGATCTAGAAAGGGCTAGAAAAAGAGCACAACTGCATAAGGATGGAATCTTAGGATCACAACCTCTTTTGATGCCTCCTGCTTTAGTGAAGAACTCTGCTAAGTTTCAACTGGTTAAGCCTAGGATTTATAGAAAGTCATCTTCTGTGCATAAGAAGCTTAATAATTATAGTTCTTGCCTAAAGTGGATTCCAACTGGTAGAATATTTAAGCTCATTGGACTTAAGTGGATACCAACCAGTAAGGAGATTACTAATGGCAATCCCATGGTCAGCCGGAAAACCCCTAAGGGTTTGGATACTGGTGTCACTAACCCATATACATGCAATCGAGTTTGTGATAATGCAGGTTGTCCATACTCTAGTGGAAGATCTTCTTACTACTGCCACACAAGAAGGCACAAAACATGGAGGCCAAAGATACACAAATCTCCAATGTTGCGAGATTTTACATCTCTTCCTTGATGCATTTCTTTCCATGACTTCTGAGTATCTCTTCTCAGGACTCGGACTTTCACTATTTTTTTGAAATTACCAGCTGTGTTCAATCATCCTATACTCTTGTGATTTTCTTTCATCAATCAATGCACTCTGATTTCTCTTACAAAATTCAGGTCATTGATTGAGGGGGAGAATGGTTGTTAGATTTGCTTTAATTGCTTCTCATGTTTGCTTGCTTTAGTGTTTGCTTAAGTGTTTGCTTAAAGTTGTCTTGCTTATTGCTTTTTCTCCCTGTGCATGAGCTAAGTGCTTTTGTTTAGTTGATTGCTTAAACTAAAGGACCTATTTTGCCAAATTGAGAACTTGACCAGCGGTTTGTATAGTAGAGGGACTTGTTTTGTCAAAACTTGAAAGTTTTCATTATACTATATGAAGGCAGCGGTTAATTCACTTTGCATAAATTTCAAAAACTCTCTCTCTCTCTATACTTTCACTAACATTTTTTTTCTCTCAAAAACCGCTGCTCCATCTACATTGATCTGCTTCCATTCTCTTTGATTGTTACCCTTTTAGGTGCATTTCTGGTATGTTTTAAGTGTTATACTTTCTGTCTTTAACTATCTCTTGTGCCTATTTATCTTCCCCGTACGCTTTTAGTTGTGATTTTAGCTACCTAAGGTTTAAAGTAATCGTTGGTCTGTTAGATGCATTAGACCAGGATTTTGCTGCTTATGTCTATAGATTTAAAGTGAGTTTTAGTTGTTTTGTTTGCTACGTATATAAATTATACTTTTTGAGTTATCTGGGGGTTGCGTATAAGGTGTTCTTGGTAGCGGTTAACCTTTGTTCTTGATAGCGGTTTGCGTATGAGATATTCTTGATAGCGGTTAGATTTCAGCGGTTAGGTGCTCAGCGGTTAATTATCCAGCGGTTAGATTAGCAGCGGTTAGATTAGCAGCGGGTAGACTAGCAGCGGTTAGTTTAACAGCGGTTAGTTTAACAGCGGTCAGTTTAACAGCGGTCAGTTTAACAGCGGTTAGTTTAACTGCGGGTAGTTTAACAGCGGTTTGTTTGATTAGCGGTTAAATTGACTGGCGGTTAATTTGTCTGGCGGTTTGTTTGATTAGCAGTTTATTATTCTAGCGGTTTGGTATCCCAGCGGTTTATGTGTGTCTTGGTGTGTGCATTTGCTTCTTACTCTTCTCGTTGGGGGCTTGCCTTGATTATGTGTTAGGATCATAGTTTTCAACTATTCAGTCAAGTCTCGGTCATTTCAGTCAATGTAATAGGTTGCTAGAATTATCATAATTAGCTACGTTATTTAGTTACTCGTATGGTTTAATGTTTAAGTTAAGTAAATGTCCAATGGGCCTAAAAGCCCATTCGTTTGGATAAGAAGGAAAGGAAGGGTGTTGCCCTATCCTTCTCCTATAAATAGGACATTATGTCTTCTTGTAATATTGTTGGTTAATTTCATATCTTAAGAAAACTCTTGCACTTTCATCTTTCATATTGTTATTAATCAACCAAGTCTAATTCTCATCTCATTTCTCTTATAAGATTACTTGTGTTTACAAATATGGTGACCTAACAAGTGGTATCAATCGCTAGAAGAAGGTGTAGTTTATTTTTTTGTGTTATACGCCCCAAAAACAAGGTTTTCATCTCGTTAGCATCAAAAAGCTTGCAACTTTCTTGCTTCTTTTGAGTTTTTATCACATATTTGTTACCAAACTTGTGTTAAAAACCAAAACAAACAACAAAATTTCAAATTTTTTTTGGTTGTTTTAAATTCGTATAAACTTGTACTTTCTATCGAAAATTTTAAATTTTTTGTTAAAAAGTTCAAGTTTGCAACTTTCATTAAGATTTCATCATTTTAATGATAGTTGTACATGAATCTTGGGTTAAAAACTTGTTTTAGGCTTGCTTTTTCACAAAAGAAAAATCTACATTTTGGCTAGTTATCGAGAACCCAAAACCCCTTTTTATCGAGAACTTAAACCCTTTTTTATCGAGAAATTTCGTTATTACTACTTAAGTGTTTTTGTTGCTTGCTCAGTGCTTTTCTCTCTTGTATAAGAAAGAAAACACTTCGACATATTGGATAGTTTCGTTATTGTATAATCTCGAAACTTTGGTTACGTGTTATCGAAAACCTGAGGTTATCGAGAACTTCATAAGTTATCGAAATCAATTGTTTGTTTTCGAAATCTTGTGAATCTATCGAAATTAATTTCAGCCACATCGAAAACATAATTTATCTTCATAGAACCAAAGATCTCGATAATTGTCTCCAACTTTTCTCGATAATTTCCTCTTATCGAGAATAACGTGAGTTATCGAAATATTTACTGCTTTATCGAGAACCTTAGCTTATCGAGATTACTTGGACTTTTACTGGTTATCAAAATCTTCCAATTACCAAGCATCGAAATCTCACTTAGTTTTGGGGATTAGCCTTAAGTACTATACCTTCTACAAGATCCATAAACCACAAGTTTTCAATCATGTCTTACGTACCATACTCTGAAGCTCCATTTCAACATCCTCTATACATCAGTGCTCGTCATCATCTACTGTTTGGAACTGCATATACTCCTCCAATGTTGCTATCAGGACCATACCATGTTTGGAAAGACAGATTTCTATAATGGCTTCAAACACGTCCACATCCTGATTTACTGCTAAAATCAATCAAAGATGGACCATATCAGAGGAAATTCATTGCCGACACTGCAGGAAATATCACACTTCAAACTCGTGATGTTCTGTCTGACACTGAACTGGATCAATACAATGCTGATCATGAAGCTGCATGGTTTATCACTACCGCTCTT
>LBNU01022637.1:22252-41970 GCA_014162995.1 Artemisia annua
ACAGTGAACTGGTACGAGCCTCAAAGGAATGGGATCTTAATCTATGAAGCTACAATGGCAGTTTCATATTTGACGGGTACTATGTTTTATATTACTAGAATCCCTGAAAGATGGAAGCCTGGTTGGTTTGATCTGGCTGGTCATAGCCATCAGATCTTTCATTGTTTTGTGATCATGGGTGCATTGGCTCATTATGGTGCCGCACTAGTGTTTCTTGAGTTTCGTGGTCAAGTTGGTTGCCAGTGACGACTGATATTGTTTAGGGCCTATACGATTAATATTTTCGGTCTAAGGGTCCCATTGATATGAAAGTGTAGAATGAAAATGTAATAGTGAGTCCAAGTATGTTGTGAAATGGCTCCACTTAATTATTTTTTTCTATATTTTGCCACAACAAATTTTTTGTTTGATTTTTACATTATAATTGTTGTATCATGAGAAGTATAAAACTCAAAGTTGTAACTAAATGAGTGGATAGAATGTTAATGTATTATGCAAGTGTTGATCAGTTTATGGATTTTAATTTATATATTTATTTTCTAGGAATCCTAAAGTCATATTCATTTGTTTTGTGTGTTTTCTTTATGGTTACATACTAACATGTAGATGCATGTTCTATACAATATAAAACAAAACTAATGTATAAAAGTGCAGACATCATAGATTTTACTAATGGTATTAGTGACGAAAAGAAATGCATATTCCAAGATCCTCAACTATATATATGTCTAGAAGCAGTCCTCTTTTCTACGTTTTGATGAGACTTTTATCAAAATGCAGCACCCTACGTTATGCTAGGTGAATAGCAGATGTAATAAATTGTCATTAGATGGAGTATGTTAATTTCTTAGTGGTTGATAATAATGAAGCATTTCTGGTTTTTCATTTCTTTAGCCCCTCGCTTGTAATAAATTGTCATTATATGTAAGTCTCTTAAAGTGGCACATATAAGCATGCAATAAAAAAAATAAAAGTGTACCAAAAAATTGTACCAATAGGTCTCCTAAAGTACAGGAGACGTAAGTCTCCTAAAGTTTTTGATTAAAATACTATTTATCTTGTTTGACTAAATTTAGAAAAAAGACAGAAATTAAAGAGTCTCCCAAAGTACAGACGAGGTCTCCTAAAAACATGACTGAAAAAGTGCATAAAGTGTCTTACACATTTCTTACAAAAACAAGTCTCCCAAAGTACAAAAGAGGGACACTTGGCAAGTTTTAAAGCTACATGACAAGTCTCCCGGGTCTCCTGGGGCATTTTGAGAAGTCAAGTTTTTTTGGTCTAGAAAGGGTATACACTTTGGAAGACTGGTCTATTTTAAGAATTTGCTCATAAAACTAACACTGGGCAACAAAGCAATCCTACTTCCTACATAAATCTCATGCTTACTATTGGAATGTAATATATTGCATTTTAGCTCATCATAATTATAGATCTCATATTATTTTGTCTAACTAAAAGTTTATTGTTTGCAGGGTGACTAAAAGTTCAGTTGGATGAAAGGGCGAGTTGGATGCAAGGACTGTTTGCAAGTACCGAGTTAAATACAAAGGTCGTTTGGTACCGAGTTTTTTTCAATTTGGCATGTGGATATGATTCAAGACACGATGTTAAACACTTGAACATTATGTTTTTCTCTTTTGTGGTTATATTTGTTTCCTTTTGTTAGCGAGATACAAATATATATATATATATATATATATATATATATATATATATATATATATATATATATATATATATATATATATATATATATATATGTGTGTGTTAAAAGAATCTTATGTTATGCAGTCATAATTTGATATCTTTGTTGTTCAAATTTGTAGGTTTCAATTTTTATCACAATTATATATTTTGTGAATTTGTTATATCGTTTTGTAATTATGTTTGAATAAGTGACCACCATTTTTCTTTTGAGAGTAAATAGGTGGTGACCACCAGTTGATCTCTAAATTTAACACGAAGTGACCACACATATCGTCACTGATGGGGGTTAACGGTGAGTTAACCGGTTCGTTATCTTTAACAAATCAGTGACCACTTTCATGACCATCGTTATCGGTCACTATCTATCAATTCAGTGACCACCTTTGACTCTTAGTGACCAAAATTAGTGACCGAATATATCGTAACAAATATAGTGACCACCGTATTATGGTCATTGGTTAGAGACGGATTTTAATTTTTGGTCTCTAATAAAAATAGTGACGGAGCTATAGTGACGAAAGGTGACCACCCAGGTTTTGGTCACTAAACAGTGTTAGTGACCGATTTTATACTGATAGTGAGCATATTAGTTTTGTCACTAAATCCAGTTTTTCTTGTAGTGTATCAATATATTGCACTTTCGATCAAGTAAAACTGTTCGTGCATGCATGTTCCGGCCACTTACTTGATAAGACAACGATGTGTTCGTGTGACATACAATCTTGGTCCCCCATGACCCGTGTTTCCCTGTTTTACAAGACTTGTCAGGAAAATAGTTTGAAGTATCTATCGTGCATAGTAAAAGATCATATAAAGTTGGCTATATTACGTTAATTAAAGTAAAGAGATAAAAAGGCAAAAAGGAGAGAAAACTTGACCAGTTCTTTACACCCCCAACATTTTTATCTAGTCTCATCGGTATTCGTCATTGCAAAGCTAAGCAAGGAATGTATACGCTTTGACGTTCATAGTGAGAGTTATCTTAGCAATTTCAATGGAACATATATACTTACAAGCGTATCTAATAGTAGTACATTTAGGACTTAATTATCAATCTTACAGTCTTACATTCAACCTTTTGGTATATGATCATAATTTGATGATCACATCAAAATGCTTGCAAGTTTATAGAGGTCCAAAAATGTGAGATTGGATTAGCTTTATATAAAGAGGGAGCACTCACGATGCACATAATGCATAGTGTGAAGGAACCATTCATGCAAGGCTCAACATCTACCACTTTAAAACCAAGATATCCTTTCTCTCTTCTCATACACTCTCTTATACTTTAAACACGTACACACTTTTTGCGTCTTTGCATGTACGTGTACATGTCACTAAAAGAAGTACTACTAGTAATACATATCATTTAAATTTTGTAGGCATACTAAATTACGCACGGATGATGAAAAAAGTATGTATTACGATAGTTAGAATTCAATTCTTTTTTTGAGATAATTTCATATATTTTCAATTCAAACATCAAAATGTTATATAATATGATATAAGATCATTTGAGGACCAAATATTTTTTACATACCAAGGGACTAATCTCCACCATTCATCTCCCTTCCATCTTTATTTGATTTAATGGATAAGATTAATCACAACAATTTAAAAAACCCACTTTCATCCTCTTTTTTCAAATATTAATATCTTTCAAACCGTTAATCGTTAATCGAAAAAAAATATACCGTTACGACGAGCATTTAATTATCTTTCTATAGATATGCATTGTTATATACTTTCGACAAAAAATTTTTTTTCCTTTTTTCACGTTTTTTTTCGTGGCCGAAAAAATCACATATGATATATCATATATGATATTACATATCATATATGATATGCAATATCATATATGATATATCATATATGATATGTAATATCATATATGATATATCACATATGATATTTTTCGGCCACGAAAAAAAACGTGAAAAAAACGAAAATTTTTTTTTTGTCGAAAGTATATCACAATGCATATCTATAGAAAGATAATTAAATGCTCATCGCGATGGTATAATTATTTTCGCTTAACGATTAACGGTTTAAGAGATAATTAAATTATAAAAAATGGGTGAAATATTAAATGCTTTTAATCTCAACCATTGATTTCTTTTTAGATGGATGGTGGGGATGAGTCCCTTGGTATGTGAGGAATGTTTGGTTTTTTAAATAACTCAACTCATATAATATATTCAAACTGCAAGTTTTGAATGTATAATAAACAATGTAGTTTAATCATGATTCAAGTAAGTATGACATTTTAATATTTAAGTTGAGTAAATATGCAATTAACTTTACTATAATAAATAATGTAGTTTTTTCATGATTCGAGTAAGTATGACATTTTAATATTTTAGTTGAGTAAATAGTTACGCATGGATGAAAAATAATTATACATACTTGTTACTTTCTTTTTTAGGCAATATATTACTTATTAGAACGAGTGATATAAGATATAAATATCAATATGTAATAAATTTTAAATTTCTCAATACCATCTTTCATAATTTATGGCTCAAGAAAAAACATTTACGAAATTCTACATATGAAATCCGCGATACTTCCAAAAAGCTAATTAGGTACATAACTTTTGCCAAGAAACATTATTATGAATTTAATATACGCCAATAAATTAATCTTATTATATATAGAATATGTTAGTTTTTGATGACGTATATTACATGTAGAATTAATCAGTTACAATTATTCAATTAATTAATTGTCACGATAGACATTTCACCAATGTAGGAATATTTATTTCAATCATGCAACATAATCTAATAGAGTTACAACCTTTTAGTATTTTTATTTTTCAAAATATCCTATAAGGCGAATATTTAAACATCTGAACCTACCATAACCTAATTAAAACTTGCAAAAGTACAAAACTGGTGACGAAGATGAGCAACTTGTGGAAAGTTCTTAATCTAAAGAAAATTGGTTTTATTTGCATCACACTACATTATGTATGTTTTGCGCCATTTGACCAATATTATAACTTCGTTGATTATCATGTGATTAGTGGTGTTTTAAGATGCGTTTTTTTAAGTCTACTTATTATTTGATATATTCAAAACTATATTGGAAATTTAAATCAAGCAATTAGTTGTAAAAAAGATAATTGAATCCATAAATGCTTATGCAATTACAAAGTTACCTTGAAATCATATTGTAAAGACTCTTCTCTTAATGAATTTTCTTGTTGTCAAATGACTTGTTCAATTAGTTAAGAAAAATTGCTTTGTGGATGTTCCGAGGTCTGCTTCAAAGCTTCATGGTTCAAATAACTTCTTAGTTACAGTAGATCATGTTTTGCTTTTCAGCTAATTGTTCTAGTTTTAAAAGTTTGAGATGCCATTCTTGGTTTAATGTTACTGATCAGCTTCGGCCATTTAGGCTATGAATGTTGGTCAAGTTAAGAAATCATGATATTTGTGCGAGTAGTAAGAGCATCCACAATGATAAAATTTTATAAAGCTTTACCATTGCGGTGGTGTTTGTATGTGCCATCGAACGAGATAATATCACCAAACTCTTGGTAGTTGCACTTTGCAACTTCATCATCCCAAAACGGTCCACACAACTCCGCATTCTCAACAAAATAATCAAAAATGAAGTTTGGTGTATACTTTTCCCGATCTTCCATCTGATGAATGAGCATTTAGGCTATCTCCTATAAAACAATTTATCCCACAGGGCCACAGGTGAAGTTCTTAAACTATGCTTCGGTACCATGAACGAGTGTAGACGACCCTTTCAATCGAGTATACAATTTATCAGCTCTAACAGTACCAAGATTTACATTTGTGGATTTAATAATAAAGAGCTGCTCGGGGTAAGCTAACTTCCTCTCACTTTTTGACAAATGTTTATAATCAATCCGATCAAGTTCATGATTGTGTATCATATCAAAAGTAGTAAGCTTAAACTTTGTTGTACCAGAATAATATAAAAAATAACATGTGCTTTGGAACAAGTGATTCTATAATTTTAATGCCTTACTTGTTTATCACTTTTCTTAGGATCTAAAGTATTCACATAAATTTTCTTCGAACATCCTTCCCTATTGCACCACTAAGGGTCCTTTGGTTCGTAGATGGGTTTTGGATTAAGATTAGGATTTTGATTTAAATTTGGATTTAGATTTGGATTGGTATTAAAAATTTGTTTGTTTTGTTAAAGGGTTCGGACTAAGATTTGAGTTATAATTAGATTTGATATATTTAGTTTTGAAGATTGGCACTCCGGTTATGTGTTTGCGCAACATTGATCAACGAGGTGGATTGCGTAATGGAACCAGGTTACAAATATTGAGAATGGGAATCAATAACATCGAGGCAAAAATTATATCAGGTGGTAAAGTTGGTGACATTCGCTCTATACCTAGAATGATTATAAGCCCATCCAACAAGAAGATGCCTTTTCAACTTAATAGGAGATAATTTCCTATTTCCGTTTGTTTTGCCATGACTATAAACAAAAGTCAGGGCCAAACATTGTCTAAGGTTGGGATATATTTGGAACGGTCTGTTTTTTCACATGGCCAACTTTATGTAGCAGTCTCAAGAGTAAAAAGCAAGAGAGACCTAAAAGTGTTATGTTGTGACAAAGATGACAACTACACCAATTCTACAACCAACGTTGTATATAGAGAAGTTCTTCATAGATTATAAAGTTTATGTTGTTTTCTTATTTTCAACCTTAGGTTTTGTTTAACATTATTATTTTATTAATAATAACATGTTTTTTTATTTCATTTATGTCGCTACACCTTCATACTAATATTATTATTAATTTTATCGTATAATCAATTTCTTAAAGCTAGCCGCCCCAGCGGGGCGGGCCTAAAATCTAGTATATGTATATTTAAAAATAAATAAATAAATAAATAAAGTTGAGGGTAAGAATATAAATTGCCTCACCATTATCTAGTTACTCGTGTAAAGTAATAGGATAACCAAGGTTTTCTGCGATCTAATTTTTTTGGCATGGTACCCAGTTTCTAACCCCACCTTTATATACCAAACAAGTTTTTTTACTTTAATACCCAATCCCAATCCCAATCCCTACTATCCCATAACAAACGCCCCCTAACTACTTTTGTTTCACAAAACCAACCCTTAATCTTTTTTAGAAGAAAGGCTAACACCAAATTCTGCAATTGAAGCATATTTCCTATACATACTAATCCAATCGTCAAATAAATCAAAAATATTTTCCAATACTGGTAATACATTATCGAGAACTCTCGAAACCCAATAAACACCATGAGTATCAACAAATTCATGATCAATAAATGATCGAGGTGTTTTCGGAATATTGGAAGCTATAAAAAATGTGATAAAACGTACAGTCAATAGGATATCACAACAACTATTGAATATCACAACAACTTAACAAAGCTTAACTAGTTTATAGAATATCACAATGCAATATCCCAAGTGATATTATACTTGTCATACAATAAAGCTTAACTAATAAGCATTGTACATTGTCATCATGTTAATATCACAAGTGATACTACACATATGATGAAGAACAAATTCAAATAGAATTAATATGAAGTATTCACATCAATAAAAAAACAAGCCTATATAGTTCAAGCAAATTAAAATCAGAGCCTAAATAATTAGCATTATAGACTATCAGCAAGTTAAATATCTCAAGTGATACTACATATATGATGTAGAACAAATTCAAAACAACTTTAATATAAAGCATTCACATCAATGAAAATGGTAATCCAATGCAGTTCAAGCAAAATTAAATTAAGAGCTTAACTAATATGCATTTTACATTATCATCAAGTTAATATCACATGTAATACTATACATATGATGCGAAATAGATTTTGAACACTATATCAGCAACTTAAAAACAATTTTCATCATTCAACAGTTTTAATATAAAACATTAAGATCAAAAAAAGCAACAATCAAATACACTTCGAGCAGTTTTAATACACAAATATCAAACATTAAACATCAAATTATCATTAAATTAAACTCACAATTATAATTTCATTCTTTACAACATAAGAATCCAAATCAACATGCTCAAAAGTATTAACAACTTAATCCATCGACGAAGCACCAAAATCAATAACCGATTGATCTGAATTATCAACCATAAATAATACAACTGAATTATTGTTAACTTCATCTATAACTGAAATAATCTGTTCATTCAAATCAAAATAACCATTGATGATGAAGAATGATGTTAGTATGATGATGATAAATGATGAAGATATTAACATAGTATGAACATCAATAGATGAATTAAAGGTTATAAGTGCAAATTTTATTTTTAATTTTTATTTATTTATTTATCATTTTATTTTTATTTTTTTGGGTGTGGGGGAGAGGGAGGGAAGGAGAGAGTGTTTGAGGAAACACATATTTACTGTGTGAATAAATAAAGGTGTAAATAGAGAAATGAAAAAAAAATTATTTATATAGTTAACTAAAATGCCTCTGTGAGTGTAAAACTTAGATTTAATCTCAACCATCAAATCTAACTAAATGATTGTTGATTAGTCCGTCAATGTGACAAAAAATATATAAAAAAAATAATAAAAATAAAATCCCTAATTGAACGATTGTTAAATTATTAGTTATTGACTCGTGTGTCACACATAAACCTTCATTTTTATATAAAAACAAGCATGGCGTCGGCCGGCCGCGGCTTTTTTCGTTGTATTTGATTTATAATGTTGTTTATGAAAGAATATAGCGATTCGGTAGGTTCCTGACAACAAATGGGAAAGGGCCAAACAGCCACACCAGGCCACATAAGGCAACCAAAACAGAAGCTAAATTCTAAATACCAAAAAAAGAACCTATGTACAGGATAAAATACCAACAGGTTGCTAAATCCATCAGCTCCACTTTGCGTTGCTAGCCTTAAATCGAGCCGAGATCCAAGCCTTTGAAATCCTTTGAATAGTAGGGGAACAAATCTTCATCCAAGATCCTAGCGACCTCACTTTGATCCGCGTTAACAATTTTGTTTCTCTATTTCCATATACACCATATCGCACAACAAAAGACACCATGTATAATTTTCTTTAGCCTTGGACAGCTGTGAGTCACAATCGAACCCGAAGCCAAATGACCAATAGAGAACGGAGGAAAAGACCAAAGGAAGATCAATGCATCACCTCGTTTTCAGATCGTCTTTTATCCTCTCTCGGCTTGCAATACAAAGGCAAGGCTGCAAAATATTATGAACCCAGAGTCATTGACACAACAAAAAAGAGGTAAAAGTCATATGAAGATTTGTTCAAATAGAGACCTCACGTAACTTGTTCACCTCTTTTTTTTTCTATTTACTCTCCAACTATCAAAACTATATAATGTATCAAATAGTGAATATTATTTGATATTTTCCCCGCTTATAATAGACAGTTAAAGCAAATCTTGTTTTCATCATTTCGTGCACCTACTAAGGCCTAAGGGAACTTTGACAGCCTACTGCATTAAACTAATAAGCTCTGTATATGACAGGACACAACACAGATACACATTAAATTATATACAACTCTATATTATTATTTTCTTTAGGTACTTGTTAAGACACATTCGTTTGTATTTAGTTCTAGTAGTTTAACAATATTTAAGGCTTGGGCTATCGTCTAATTTGATAGGTAAAGTATTTTTGTAATGTACCTTTGGAATTGTAGGAAATGTTGCCCTTGAATCCTCTGGCATCAAAATTGTTGTGATTTTGAGCCACTTTTGTGGATGACAGTTGAGAGTGCACATGATTGTACACGAAGGTTGTCCCTGCGCCTGTCTTTGAATCTTCTGCCTAGCAAACAGTTCGGCTTGTTGTCCCTGTGTCTGTTGAGCTTTTTGGTACGCCTGTTGCATGGATGCACATTGGCATTGCTGATATCTTTGCAGCGGCTACAGTTGCTGTGAATGCAAGTGCAAGAACTATTAGCTTTGTCAATGTGAGAAGATGGTATGTTTGGTGAATTGTTCTATGATTAATTAAACCTAATTTTAATATCCATTTCTAGTCAAAACTTGAAAGAGCTTGTATTGGTGAGGCTACAGAATGTACTTCACCAACACCTTTACGCCCACCAAAACATAGACACATTATAATTTAGAAAAGCCAGCGCAAATCATTATAAATTTGTCGCTCAATATGAGAAGTTCTATTAAGATACAATGGCCACATTCATACCTGATTAACGGCTCTATGTCACCCAAGTTTTGCATGGATGGGTACAACACGGTCTAGCGCAAAGTGAATCTGGTTATCATTTTTTGCCGTTGTATATACAGAAACCAT
The DNA here is from genome assembly GCA_014162995.1 of Artemisia annua. Classification (NCBI taxonomy): domain Eukaryota; kingdom Viridiplantae; phylum Streptophyta; class Magnoliopsida; order Asterales; family Asteraceae; genus Artemisia; species Artemisia annua. The sequence continues at coordinate 32,273 of LBNU01022637.1, forward strand.
GTAATGTTTCTTTCTAGTATTGCCAGCCATTCGTTTCGAAATACCACAACCACTGGTAGAATCGTCTGCCATATCGTCTGCCATTATACAATTAACAGCTGCAAGACACATAAAGGTGCAACATTAAAGCGTGTATGATAATTAAGATTATGATAGAAATTTTCGATACACAATCCCCTAAATCTAGAATAGCTAATTAGAAATCCCAAACAGCCCTTAACCCTATTCAGTTTGAACGTTAACATCTAACATTGATTGAAAATCATTTTTTTTGTTTAATAATATTCGTTAAACAAAATGCGACATATAAAGCATTTTGCAAGAAAACTCATCTTTGTATGTTCGATTTTTTCCACTGAATCATTAGATAAACATAACTCTTTTTCGTTTATCATCACCATGTTTTTAGTCACATCACATGTAAAGGCTGTTCAAGTTAAAGGTGAAAGATTTAATGTATTTATTGGGAAAGATTTAATGTATTTATTTAGGGATGAGTTGACTCAGGTTATTTATTTTCTCCAACGGGTCAAAATGATAACATGATAGAGGTTGGCTAAAAAGAAAAGTAGAAGATGGGTCAAAAGATGTACATTGTGTATGGATATGTTGCTATTTTGTAACATAAACATGATCAGGCCGGAATATATTTGCAAAGTTTGATGTCTAAATTGGTAATGATCATAAATATACTGACATATGTGGAATACTAAGATATGTATGTTGGTATTTTATGTATAGCTATAAATTGTTTATAAATAACTTGAAACAAATAGGCGACTTACTTCATGATGTATGGTGTTGATGACAGAGGGCATGACAGAAACTATATCGGTTTTCTTTGTAAAGTCCTTGATGGCAAGCAACCATTTCAGGTGCTTGAGTGCAATAGTAGCTATAGCTCCTCCCATGTACACGACAATAGGAACTCGACTGCAATAGTAAATAAGCTGCTGCAATAACACTATCACGGGTCAATAACCTGCTGTTACACAAATCATCTGTTCGAGTAGTTAATGGTAACATTTGCAACCATTTTATATTTGTAATTATATTGAATTAAAACACAAACAAACTGACCTTCAGGCCGCTTCAGCTGTATCCTTTTGTCATTACCGCAAGGCCCTTAATCTTTTGGTTCTCTTTGCAGCCCACCTTTGGTCCAATGAGGCTCAAAAGGTACCTGTCATCGTTACTCAATAGGGTTGCAACATTGTTTTGGGCCATGAGTTTCATACAGTGATCACTAAAAGAAAGTATCAATTCAACGGATATTCAAATTGGAAATTTACGTACCTGTAACTGCTGCTGGTGTATAATCACTACTATGTGCATACCTGTAACCATGTCGAAAACTATTAGCATACCACGTCAACATATAGAACAAATCTCTTTCCCCTCTTAGGATGTACTACAAACATTGACCGATAAAATAGTAGATACAATGAGCTGGTACGTAGCGGTTTTGTCTATTTTCACGTATTTTAAAAGTGATCCCCCACGATCTTCACTCGCGTAGTTTCGTCTGCAGTAGAGGATATCATGAGCAAAAGAGAGTTAGAATGTGTGTGAGACAATAGCTATATATTTATTGAAAGTTCTTCGGTTTACAAGCTTATCAACTTAAGCTAAAGAGCTTGAATAAACTGTAAGTTCATAAGGCAAAAAAAGTAACCTTATGAGCTTATCAAACTGTGCTCATAAGGCCATTAATCAAACCCAAAACTAAAGTTTATTAGTTTTCCCAACTTAAAAAATCCCATAAACCCAAGAAATATATGTAAAGATTTAGACCAATCACGGGAAGACGAAAGTGGTAGGCTGCAAAATATATGTCATAAGAATCATTTTCATCCTATTGCACTACTTACAAAAAAAAATAGGTACCAAATACTGAAATACCTGCAACAACACTAAAAAAATCGATTGCGCCAACACTTAGATACAAACGGCACCACCAAAGTAAGTTGCCAAAGATTATCAACACCCGTAGCTACAAACAACATAAGCAAAGTAAAACGTCAACGTTTGTATGGCTAACAATTATTAAACATCATGGTAAGTAACACAAACAACATAAGCAAAGTAAAACCGCAATCTTCTCAAGAAATTAATCAAACACATGGTAGGCACCAAATCAACCAACAATTTTCCAGTAAATTCTGTCAAACCCTAATCTTGATCTAGAATAAGAATCAAAACTTTAACCAAATTAGAAAACAATACCTGATCAACCAAGAGGCCATGACATCAAAGCATCACCACCAGCGTCGCTGTCCCGCGGTATCCTTTTAACTCATGAACCGGATTGGGCCACAAAAAAGGGATCGAGCAAAATCACAACATCAGTGTTTTGAGGCGCTATCCTTGTTACCAACCATAAAAGTTAGAAATAGTAATTTTCATGGCTGAGAATGATGATGAAAACCAACAGATGAGGTGGGAATTGTGGAGAAGGTTCCAGCAACTCTTCCGATGGGATGAGTTGTATATGATATTGTCACGTGATGTAGCTTAACGTTGTATAGAAAACTGATATGGGCCAGTGCAAGAATCGAAAACACAGGAAACAGGCTAACGTTTTTTTGGGCTGGGCCTTCGCAATTTTTGGCGGGAAACAGGCGGGGCAAAACGACGTAGTATCCTATGGGTTTTAATATATACGAGAATGGCAGCGGTCCGCCGCATTGCGGGCGGGCCTGTTTTTCGACCGAGGCGATTTTGCATAAATAAAGTAGAAAACTTAGGCGTTGCAACATGAAAATACTCGAAAAGCATTTTATTTACAATAAAGCGGAAACATGTTAATAAAATCCATTTCGCAGCTGTCTATTTAAAGACACGTATTTACGAAAATTTTCATATTTACGAAAATTTTCATGACATGAACCTTACTATCACAATATTAAAGATACGTATTTACAAAAATTTTCATCCTCATAATGAATCCATAATATTTATGCAAAACAAAAAAGGGTTCATACAGAGAAGTTTAGATGTTGCTTATAACTCGCCCTATTCATAACTTCATATTGTTATAACTCCTAACCAATAATGACAGGGAGCTATGTATAAATTGATACAAATCTGGAACATGAAAGAAGAGTATCAAAGGACCTAAAGTAAACATTTGGAATCAAATGGTGTAGGTTTACTCATATCCATGTACTCCTAACCAACTGTTGTATGATCTTTTGTCTGTTAATTCTGCAAATTCCAAATTCCATTATTTGTAGATCATGTGTTTATTTTGCACCCGTTAACTCTATTTCATCTTGCTGCATCAATTCCTTGTGTATTGTGTATTCCATGCCAAAATATGCAATCCCAAATATCCTTAAAACCTGCAGAACTGATCACATCATGGTAAACCGAAACACTGAGAATTAGATTTGGAATGACATCAGTACCAAGTGATTTCATATAAAATCAAAACTCCACTTATCCGCAAGCAAATAAGTAGTACCAAGTGATTTCATATAAAATCAAAACTCCACTTATCCGCAAGCAAATAAGCAAATAAACTTTTGTTGGCAACTTTGGATTTTGACAAATCATATTCATAATTAAACTACGAAGTATCGAATCTAACTCTTTAAGATATTACCCAGAAAAAAATGCAACACAATATTGACTGAACCGAAACAATAGCAACCTATTGCTACATTCCCTATTTAACCAAAAAGAAATGAACACAAATTCGTTGTGAATAAGGAGGGCTTGGTCAGACAAATAGGTAATGTAGTAATAGCGTCATCCATAAAGCTACATATGGAGTACATGAATTTGAGTAATGTACTTACTGATTTAGCGGGTGGATGTTGTTGATGCATCTTTAACGGTTGACGCTCAGCCATGGTTATAGTCAACCCTACCCGGGTGCGTAGACAACTCTGATTGGTTCTGATTTTAGCCCCTATAACCTCATCGGTGCCTTGACTCGTCACCACTTTGTCTTTCAGCAACATTGTACTTGCATCCTGCATAAATTTCGATGGTACTCGAGTTAAAATCTTGAACCCTTATTCAACAGTAAAAGTATGGAGAATAAATCATACTGCAAACACGTCGCCTAGCTTTGTTTTATCCTTCTCTTGCATGATTCGGCCGTTTTGTGAGACAGACACTTGAGCTTTAGCTGCAACGGCAGCAGTTATAATATGTGTGCGCCATGTAGCATGAACCTATGCTGCTTGTATTGCTGGAGCACCACTCTGTTCTATTGGTCACATCGGCCCATATGCATGTACGTGTCCAGAGGGCCTGTGTCAAAAAGACATAAATAAAAGTGTGAATGAAAACGGTTGTCAAAATAAAGACGACTGGCTTATTCTGCACATGAAACAGGACAGACCAAGTCAGGAGTATACCTTGGTTAGATCTTACACGTCTGTTATGCGTGGCACGCGGGCGCTGCCTTCTGGTTGAGGAAGGATGCATCGTAACTGGAAGAAATAAACTAAAAGATGGTAAGTAAAGGAAAAATGATCTAAAATAGGGGTTTAAAAAAAATTAATCAAACCTTGAGGGCGGCACCAAGGCAGTAGTACGATAGCGTTTTTTGGCAGGTAACGTACGACTTACATTGAGCCACCGTTTGTTGGCAAATCATCCTCACATATACTCATCTTAATGATTTGCTTCCATTGTTTTTTTTATACAGAAAAGAGACGCGTAAATGCACAATATTGCTAAACCCTCGCTTCAAACCGTACATTTTGATCGGCTCTTTATCACAACAGAACACAATGGAGGGCTTGAAGCGAGGGTCCAGGAATATTTTACGTTTATGTGTGCCTTTTGTGTATAAGAAAAACAATGGAAACGGATCATTAAGATGGGTATATGCGAGGATGCTTGTGCAAGAATCAATGTACCAGTATAAAACAAAAGCAACGTTCTTATAAAAAAAATACGATCTTCATGGGCTGTTAAATGCTATCTTGTGACACATAGATCGCATGCTTCATTAGATCTATGTCGCACAAAATAGCAGGTAACAGCTCAGGAAGATTGTATGTTTTTTTATTATACGGCTCCTGGTTCCGTGCTGTCTCCTCTAGCATCGTGTAAAGCTGGAAAAACAGAATACAGAGATAACGGAAGTGCAACAATGAATAAGATAATCAGCTCTTAAACGCAAGTGCAACAATGACGTGTTTGCATACCTGGCCATCTTGTTTCCTCTTGGAGTGTGGAAACCACTGATAAGCCCAGTCGTAGCTGTTCCACTTGGGTATGTCAACTTATCGTATGTTATCATAATCTGAAGAAGAAAAAAAATGCCCAAAAAAAAAAGATATCAAAATACCGAAAAGATTCTGTAAAAAAGTTACTACCCAAAAAAGAAAAAGGGACAAACCTTTCTAAGAGGAACCAATGCCAAAAGACCGGCAAAGTTAACCAATCCCAGGTTCTTTTTAACTATGGTTTCAGTCATCCCACCCGGGTACGTAGCCAACTCCAATTGGTTCTCATTTTAGCCTGAAATCATTACAAAAGATAAAGTCACATACTTTTTTTTACCTTATAACCATTAAGTAACGAAAACCCATAAATACAAATGACTGAAATCACCAAAAACTAATTCTCATTTGCCTAATCGGTAAATGCTACAAAACAGCCGAGCGTCTTAATTTTTTTCATAGCCTCAAATCCATTAAGCAGCAACTTTATTGGTCCATGACATTTATACTTCACTCAAGTGGTGGATTGTTAGTTAGTATGGCAGTTTTGATTGGGTTCATATAGACAGTTATTAAACTCATGATTATTGTACTAATGGAGGTCTTATGTTCACATAACGCAACTACAATAAACTCGCCATAAACTAATCTTAACACATACCAAATATGCAGCCAACAGATCACATATCAACAGCAGTCGAGTAATCAGCAGCACCCAAAAGAACTTCATGAGCCCTATACCAAAGACTCAAAATCTACAGCAATAAAAGTCACAACCAAAGCATTGATTAACAGGTTTTTTAAACGATTCACTGAATTGCCACAGCAGACATGATATTGTATATTAGTGATACCTTATGAGTGTACTCCTTAAGTGGTACAGTAAAAGTTTGAGCAAGTCCAAGATCCGCTATTTTCAACATAAATGTCGTTCGGTCCATCAATAGATTATGCGCCTTTAGATAGGTTTTTGTAGCTGCAATTAGGGTACTTAGGTTGATTTCAAATCTAACTTGACCAGCAGAATACTAATTTATTTGCCAAATGTTGAAAACAACTTACCTCGTGGTGGGCGTGCTTGCTGCATCGATGTTGTTGTGCGCTTATTTCTAGCATGGTCGGCACTGGTTTCACTATAGTGGCCGGATCGTGTGTCATGCTGAACTTGCACATGACACCGCATGGTATTCGAAGAAGGCGGTATCTCCTCACGTATGATTCCGACCCCAAAATGTAGCACAAACGGCCCATATCGACTTTATCTACCTGTCACAGAAATCAAGTAGTTGTAACTATCTCACCAGCAGTTGCAGATTATGATATACATAAATGCAATAAAACCCTAACCTCCAAATAAGGCGGCTGATGTACGCCCATTTCCAACAGCTTTGTCAATCACAGGAGTAGCAGTGATAGAATTAAGTGGTTCATCCATGTGCTGTGAATCGACGAACAAGTAAAGGTAAATGAAACTAATGAAGCTTAAAGACGGACACGACACTTTGAAATACCATACCTGCTGATGTTCCCCATCACACCGATGTTGTTCACAAAGCTCATGTGTGTCAGAAACACTCCCTGCATGCAACATGAAAACATCAATTACCTTGGATCTTTTCTGCAGCTTCGTCTGTATGAGGAGGTGGAGTTAAGCTTCCGGTAGCAATTTCATCATTCCCTTGTATTTGTTTCAATAGTATCACCAAAGTGCAAGTCAGTAAAATATAAGCAATTCTCCCTTCAACACAATCAATTCAAGGAAACTATTTACGCTAATATTGGCAAAAGTTGACAGTAACATCATATTGGCAATATTTACATACACTACATACTCCAAAATGCTTACAAAACTCAGCCTATGGCTTTTACAAATCTGCTGTCCCTAACGGCATCATGTATTTTGTAAAATAATTAAAAAGGAAGCAGTCATTTGGATGGAGCAAAGAAGATTTGACTGTTTACCCTCTTGGACCGGAACGTCTTGTCCTCCTCGGGGGTGAGGTTAAAGGAAGGCTGGAGCATCTCAGGAGACAACGTCCTACATGCCGATGCCTTCCATCCATATGACTGAATATTGGCCTGCATTATAAGGCATTTTCCAATTTTTAGTAAAATGAAGCTTTACGCATTAAGCATTAAGGCGTATTTTCTAAAGTTGAACATCAACAAAGCGTAAACGACTGAAATAAAAGCAGATGACAATTTAGATTATATTATATATCTGCTTATTTGTTAGGAAGTTATAACATAAAGAAGGTACAAAAAAGTAGTTTTCGGATGTGCTTAGTGATAAATGATCAAGATGAATAGTGGCAAAAGTTACTTGACTTACCAAATCACTACAACAATAAGAAGCAACACCTAATGATTTTCATCAATAAAGCATAAAAACTAAAACCCCAATTTTTTCTTATATAAATCTAATTATTAACTTCATACCTGGGTTTGCAAATTGCAAAATTCGTTTAGAAGCAAACCCCCTATTTCCCTCAGCGATTCTCTAATCCAGACCTCATCATCCACCTCGGTTTCCGCTGGCGTATGATTCTCCACCGCTTCCCATCATCCACCTTCTTTTCACAGTGATCCACCTAATCGGAAAATTTAAAAGATTAAAACATAATTAGTTCAACCTAATATAAAAGTGATCAAGAATTGCAATAACTATTTATGAATAATTGAATATGAATAAATCAAAGAGAAAATTAGGGAAACGCTTCAAACCTGCAATTTATGATTTTCTTTTTTACATAATCGTCTTTTTCATCTAAACCTTAACTATGGCGATGTGCCCTAACTGTGGCGATGTGTGTGTGATAACTGTTGATGGGGATAAGAAGTGTGTGGAATAAGGATAACGTTACCTATCTAACTTTTTTTTTGGGACCGGGCAAGAGGCAAGAGACGGATTATTGGGCTAAGGTTGTGGGCTATTTTTTGGCGGGAAAACCTGCTACAGTGGACGGGACGCAAAAAACGGCGTCGTTTTTTTCGAGAATTATATAAACTTATAATATAATGTGTCGTATAGTGGGAAAAATGTGAGTCCACTTTACCCAATTTAACATATCCCAAAATTTTCTTTTTAACCATGTTGAGACAAAACATGATGATTTTCAATGACCCTTTGTGAAAGTCTATGTAGAGTTCTATACTTTGACTAGCAGTAGATAATAGTCAAAGGGTGAAAAAAAGGGCTAAGGCCAGGTATAAAGTTGTGACATTTTGTTACACATTGTAGCCTTAGGTACACAAGATTTTTAAGAAATCAATCAGTTTGCTGAAGGGCTGAACGCCTGCACTAGACCATATGAGGACATAGCTAGGAATAGTTAGGTTGCGTTTCTTTTTCTTTTTAGAGCACTCGGTATGGGGGACATTTAACATGTCATTCGTTCATTTTCTTCGTGCCATTCGTGAGCCACCATACCGGGCAACATGCCAAACTTGTGCCAAAAGACTTTGAGCCTCTCCACTAACTCATGCCAAATGCAACTTCTTTTTCTTTTTTTTTTTTTAATTTTAATTTTAATTTTTATTTTAATTTTTTTTATTTTTTTATTTATTTATTTATTATTATTTTTTTGTGTATTGTGAGTGAGTGGTATTTTTAGTGGGGTATTTTGTGAGACCCAATAATATGTTAGTGGTATGTTATGAGGGAGAGTGTTTGAGTGATTTGTGTGTTATTGGGAGGGGTATGATGTGGCACTGAGGTGACACACCAGTAACGTGTTAACGGATCATATGATACCTTAGAAAGTCTAAGTGGTAAAATGAGTGAGCCCAACTAATATAATAATAATATATATATATTTTTTTCTCTGTTGGGTCCTCAATCCCACTAAAGTAAAACCTCCCTATTCTCATCCAGAGCTTGTAACATATACGACCCCACTTGCCTCTTAACTCTCAAGAAAAAAGAAACAAGGCCTTAAATAGTAATCTACTGCTTAGTTGACTACTTGACTTCTACAAATTTGAAAGATTCGTATAAGCGGGAGCTTTTCAATGCAATGTTACATAGGGACATGGGCGGAGCCATATAAGGACCGGGAATAGGCCTAAGCCCGTTAGTGTATTTATTTGCGATTTCATGTTAAAAAAAAAAAAAAAAAAAAAAAAAAAAAAAAAAAAATCTCGGCCCTCCCATTTAATGTTTTTCCGTAAAAAAAATTTTGTTTCGGTCCTCTCACAAAAAGTTTTCTGGCTCCGCCATTGCATGGGATATTAGTCTTTTTCTAAATGTCTACTAAGCCGTTTGAATGACATCAGGGTTATTGTATTGACTTAGTTTAGAGCATTTTTACCATTCCTTTATATCCACCTGGGTCTATCCGCTGTAAAAATAACGATGTCACGACGGGTTATGGTTTATCTTCGATTTTGTGTTTGAAGTCATTGACTTGCAAAAATCAAAACCACGAACCAGACAGTTAGACCTATTTACATATAAATGGGTCGATTCAAGAAATGTTTGATATGTAATGAGTTAGATGGGCAATAAAAAAA
>LBNU01022637.1:42344-58626 GCA_014162995.1 Artemisia annua
TTAGTCTTTTTCTAAATGTCTACTAAGCCGTTTGAATGACATCAGGGTTATTGTATTGACTTAGTTTAGAGCATTTTTACCATTCCTTTATATCCACCTGGGTCTATCCGCTGTAAAAATAACGATGTCACGACGGGTTATGGTTTATCTTCGATTTTGTGTTTGAAGTCATTGACTTGCAAAAATCAAAACCACGAACCAGACAGTTAGACCTATTTACATATAAATGGGTCGATTCAAGAAATGTTTGATATGTAATGAGTTAGATGGGCAATAAAAAAAATTCCATAGGGGCCATGGGGTAGTACTAGTCATAAGCCTCAGTAGGTGTAGTTTTAATTCAATTAAAAAAAGATGCAGATTTTTTTATTTTTTTTTATTTATTTATTTTTTCATTCATATAATGATTTTAGTTGGTTTTGTCAACACCTATCTAAAATTTTTAATGGTTTCCTGAAGACTTTTATGTTCAAGTCGAATTTAGAGTAAGATCCTCTAACTTCGTATGTTAGAGAGTGTTTGAATAAGCTAATTTAAGGAGCTCATTGCATTTTGAAAATTCAATATGGTGTTTTTGCTATTCAAACAACTTATTTCCTAATAGGGTGAAGTAGCTTATCCAAACTAGCTAGGTTATGAAGCTCAAAACTTAGAGCAGAAGGTGTGGTGAAGTGACAAACTTTTTCATTTGAGCCCCACCGGGTGCCACCTTATTTCAACACTTCTACTTCAAAATACGCCTTCACTCATAACACAAAACAAATTCTTCATTTAGGCCCCACCCACCCCCATAAAACAACCTGTGATATTTCAAAAAGTTTTTTTGTCATTTGTGCTTCACTTCCACGGCGAAAAGCAACTGGCGAGCAAACGACGTGAACGGCGAGCATGCCACGTCTGAACGGCAAGAACTACACTATCACCATACCCATTGCTCTTATAAGCTAAAATAAGCATAACTGTTTTGTATAAGCTTTAACCAAACACCCCTTTAGTCTTTTATTCTTGATGTGGTGTCATGTGATAATGTCTTAATGGTGGTATTTGCTTAGTTTAAACTATTATGAACTTCCTACCATTAATTAACAGTTAAAAACTATACATGTATAGTTTAAGCTAATCAAATACCATTAAGAAGAAAAAAGAATGGATTAAGCTTCATGAAGTGTATACTTAAAACTAAGCAAATACCATGTGATATCGATATAACATGGATCCATTTAATGCACTCATGGAGCAGTCGTAATATCTAATTCTTGACTAAAGTTTATCAAGAGTTTAGTAATAAGTCATGAACTTTGCAGTCATAATATCTCCTTCTAGACTACTGCTCATCAAGGGTTTAGTAATAAGTCACGAGTTTTCCTTTTGTGATCCCATGGATCACTTTTATATTGGATTATTGCTTCACTTTTATAAATAATTCCACATCAAACTTAGGGATACAAACATTCAATTTGGAAACTTTGCAATAATATGAACTTTTCCTTTTGTGATCCCATGGATAACTTTTATATTGGATTATTGCTTCACTTTTATAAATAATTCCACATCAAACGACTTAGGGATACTGATATTCAGTTTGGAAACTTTGCAATTTGGATGGTTTAACTCGGGGGTCGGATTTCAAGTGTGGTGCCGTTCTAAAAAAAATAAAAATAATAATTCATAAGTTGTATGGGGTTACTGAAGAGGACCTTTCAAATAATTTGGAAACTTTGCAATAACTGTTTTTTATTCTTACTTATATTTTTAGTGTAATAATGTTATTGAGATAAATGTTTGTGAGCCAAATAATTTTCTTTGCCTCATTTTATCCGTGCTAAACAGGAGACCTTTCAACTCAAAGACCTCTAGGTAAGTTATATAGATCAGAGTACAGCACCTGGTCATTATGGATGTTAGGGATCGTTATCAAAGTTATGTATATCTCAATACTTTGCTTTCTTATATCAATTATTGACCAATTTTACTTGAATATATGATTGCTATTGTCATGCTGTCGTAACTTATTAATTATCTTTAAGACTGTAGTGTGCAGACTTTCTAACAAGAGTTAACTGCAATTCGTATGTTGCTGGTTAAATTTTGCTCCAAGTGTTTGTATTTATTGCACAAGTGTTTCATCAAGTTTGGGTTAGCTTGGAAGGGAATCCATGGAAGCTCACAGCCAAAGCAGTTTAATTATAGATACTATGTGGTAGTCAAGTTCCTTATGTTTTTTGGTTGTATGCAACTTCAAGGGTTGGATTCTTTTTTATGTAATGATGTAACACTTTCATGAGGTTTCAGCATATGTTTTGTATTTTGTTGCAATTCTCATTCTTCTTTTATTGTATAGTTGGTTCTTTTTGTATGAAGTGTTATATCCATATTAGCGTTTATATATCCATGCATGTAGAATCAAAATTTTAACCCATGACCGCAGCGAAGCACGGTGCCTACAACTCTCGTTAGCAACATTAGCCGGTAAAACAAGTTTCAGGTTTTATATTAGCACGAAACATAAAGTTCAAGTATTAGACGAGTGTTTTTTTCGGTACACATATCATAAGTGGACATGACATTTGAAAAAGTAAGCGTCTATTGTATGATTTAAACCCAATAAGTATAATATATTAATATAAATTAAGCACATATTCCAAAAACATGTAAATGACTCCATATAATGGTAGGCTGTACGTTTCATATTGCATAAGCAGGACAAAGACCAAGGCTAAAAAGCTATGGTCACGGGGTAAGGAATATGGTAAATGTGAATTGAACTTGAAATTTAAAGCATTAAGAGACATTTATAACTCATATAATTGTCATCCACCCTAAACCCTTAAGCCTTAAACGTGTACCACCATTATTAAACATCATTTTATTATTTTGTAGTAAGCCTTGATCCTATTTTGGACAAGCATTAAGGAAGCCTTCCATCCTAATGTGGACAAGTACTTGAGTAGTGACCATATATCCATATCCAAATGTGGATACTTACATTGTGTCGTGATTGGTAACTAGTGTGGAACACACCATCTTGTAGTGTTGTGTAGGGGTTCACAAAGCTCTTGTGTTGGTATCCATCTTAGAGATGATATCATATCGTTGTGTCAGGGTAGGAGTGTTTTTACTAGTACCTAGTAAATGTGTCACATACCGAAGAAGTGGACGTATGGGCGGATTAGGTATTCGACCCCGAACCATTATACTTCTTTGCGTCAGTTCTTTTCCTTTAACTTTTTATTTATTCATGTAATCGCTAGCATCTTGCAAATTTTTAGTTATTCATATAATTGCCTTTGAGAAAAAGCATTGACCGCCATTTTTGCAGATCAAATCAGTGAACCATGCGTATCACGAGTTTGCCACCTTGTGGCCAAGGGAATGACACATTACATTGCAATTTTTATTTTTTATTTTTACAGATCTGAGTTGACATTGATTGTTTGCGGGACCAAAACAAACTTTTGGCCATCGTTTACTTTTCGATAATAACAAAAAGTAAATTTTTATGTGGGATTTTCACGTATCTAAGCTTGAACAAAAATCTGAGTCTAGATTCGTTTGCATTAAACATCGATGACATTTTTTTGACAAACAAATTGTAATTTTGGAATGATTGCAATAATTGCTTTCCAAATGTGGAATAGTATTGACTGAGATGGTTTTGACGTATTCGGAACTAAATGAAGCAAAACAGAATTTCACACGTCTTTAATACGTAGCAAAGAGTTAACTGTCTTGTACCAACCAGTCTACTTGATTATAACTACAACCCCCCTTCCTCATTATCAACAGTCACTCTCATTTTCTTTTGTATAACAAACATGCAAAATTCAATCTTAAAATCTCTACTAGCAGGTTCTGACTGAAACTCGCTGGAGATACTTGTTATTCTCGATTGAAGCGGTTGCCTAGCTAGTACGTTCATATTATCGTTTTTATTAATATAATTATGTATGGAGTTTGTGATTACATTTTTTTTAGTGTTAATTATTAGCTTATTTTGTGTTTGGAATAAGCACTTTTTTGTATGCGCCATGAATGTGTTTCCATAAGCATTTTTCTTTAGTTATTTTTTAAAACGGCGGTATGTTATTAATTAAAACACATTCTAGCAAGGCACTGGAGGCACAAAAACATATTATGATATGTTTTCACTAGCCAATAACGGATCTCAGATCCAATTAATCCATAAGGGAATCGATTTTTTGAGCCTATGACTAATATAATTATATAAGCAATACTAAAAACCTTTTTAAAACTTTTCATTAGTATAAACCGAATAATAAGCAATCCTAAAAATCTATTTAAAATTCTGGTTTTACGAACATTTTAGAAACATGGAACATCAAAATGCTTGTTAAGTACAACTTCTTCAGGAGATTAGCAGTTGCTTAATACATATGCAATAAAGCAATAAAGCAATAAGTAGTTTAAAACTGTTTATATATGTGTTGTTGTATATATATACACAACATACGTCCCTTGAATCAACTTTTTTTTTTNATGTTACTTGAATATGAATTGATTGCGATAACCTTTATATACTAACTTACTGATTAAGCCAACTCTTTTAGAAAGATAAAAATGCCTGCGTGGGTCGATTTTAGGTACTTCATGATCAATAAGATCATAAAGGTTATAATAGGCCGGAATACTAATTTTTAAGAAAAATAAAAGTAAAACGGAGCACTTTTTTCGTTCTACAATGCTTCGGTAATGCTTATTTCGGTTGAAATTTGCATAAAGGAAAGTAAAATGATACTTGATGCCTGGAATGTTATATTGAAAATTTGGTGGTCTTGAGTAACATTCACTCTACACTTTGGGTAGTTTTTCATTTGCCTTGATTAAATAAATTTATTTATTTATTTTTCTTATTTAATCTATGGTTAGGGTTTTGGTATGGGGAGATGGATACTACAATGGATCTATAAAGACGAGGAAGACTGTTCAGTCGATTGAAGTTAGCACTGAGGAGGCTGCTTTAGGTAGAAGCGAGCAACTTAGAGAGCTCTATGATTCGTTGGTTGCTGGTGATCACCTGGTGACAGAGAACCCGCAAGCAACAACTATAAGGCGACCATCAATGGCACTGTCACCAGAAGATCTTACTGAATCCGAGTGGTTTTACCTCATGTGTGTCTCTTTTTCTTTTCCTCCTGGTGTCGGGTACGTTATATTTAACCTAAAACTCGTGTTATTGGTGCTAAACATAATTAAATTCTGTTAAACTTTGGGACCAAAGATTTATTCTTAGAAAAGAAAAAATCATTTGGTACAATGTTATATACTTATATAAGACTATCAATAAAATTACTAATGATCAGAATTCTGCTAAACGTAATTAATACGTTATGTTTACGTGCATTTGCCTATATATGAGAATACGTTATGATTGCAGATTGGTTGGAGAGGCATACACGAAGCAGCAACATCTATGGCTCACAGGGGCAAATCAAGTCGATAGCAAAGTTTTTACAAGAGCTATTCTTGCTAAGGTAATGTAATGTAGTTCTTGGCCGGAATATTGAAAAAGACAAACAAATTAATTGATTTGAGAATTGATGGTATAAAATGGAATGAATACGGATCATAACTTTTGGATGATATATGTATAAAGTAGTTCACCAAATTAATGAAAATTCGAAACGTAAAACATTTGATTTCTCTTTAGTGTTGTTTATATCAAAATCAAGAAAATGACAACATCAAATAAAAAACAAAGTGTTTGACGTTCGCAAACATTGGTGGCCTTTGCATGTAGGATGCCCACATTTCATTATCTAATTTAATAGACTAGTACCTCTCGAATAGTTCATTGGAACATATGTGGCATGAATATATACTATACACTCATGCACTGTGTTCTAATTTAATCAAAGTGTCAATTACTTTTAGTACATCACTGTTACAAGAGGGCTTTTAGTCGACATGTATGTGAGTGACTCATTAACTAAGAGATTATTTATTTGAGTTTCGTTTGAGATACGTGTGAAATATTATGTGATATATGAGTGTGTGAACAATTTGCCTCTATAAAAATATTAAGAGTTATGAATTGGATAATCTAATTACATTCTAATTTTCATGTCCCTTGCCAACAAAGTAACAGGAATTCGTTCATCACTTGATGAAAACTACATTTGCTGCACTTGATTAAATGAACAATCTTCCCAATAAATTCTGATAGTATATTCATTTCATTTCGACCTAATAGTTGCATAACTGACAATAACATTCATTGTTGTGGGGTCCATAATAGTTCCATTTCTTATTATTTGCATGTTTCGTATGTTCCAATGATGTTACACTATTTAGAAAGATCGAAATTGGAAAAATAATAAATGATTTAAACAGATCGATATATTTGTATTATTTACAAAAATAATTTCTAACATTTTGATTATGTTAATGAATGTTGCTTTGCATCCTTGCTGGGGGTTGGTTGTTGCACCAGAGTGCTAATATACAGGCGAGTCGATTTTTACTCCCAACTTTTATACCTATTATATTAGATATATATGTATATTCTATCGTTGCATTCTATGCTTAACGTCAAGCTTCGATTATGCAGACAGTGTTGTGCATCCCTCTACTAAATGGAGTCATAGAACTTGGAACAACAGACAAGGTTAGACCCATATACCTTACGTTATATGTTGTTTATGGGATCAAGAAACATAGATACAATTTTCCGCATGGCCGGCTTGTCAATTTGCACAACCATTTTAGTTAAAATCCTTTATTTAGTTCAACACCATGGAATTTATATTAGACGTGACAACATGTGTGGGTGGGTCGTTAGTTTGCTTCAGAACGAATAATTTCTAGTTTTGGTTGGAACTCACCCATCAACATATATGATTTCTCCTTCTTTCTTTGAAACTTATGAATGTTTAAATCTTGTTTAGCTATGAGCTGTTAGTCCCAAAGTGTGAGTCGAAAAACAGAAATTGCAAATAAAACTGAATAACTATATTGATTCGTCTAACTCTTTACAACGTTACATGTTTATACATATATATAAGACACGANATTTCTCCTTCTTTCTTTGAAACTTATGAATGTTTAAATCTTGTTTAGCTATGAGCTGTTAGTCCCAAAGTGTGAGTCGAAAAACAGAAATTGCAAATAAAACTGAATAACTATATTGATTCGTCTAACTCTTTACAACGTTACATGTTTATACATATATATAAGACACGAAAGGGTGTGTCCCTTTGCTTGTGCCTGTTCGAATGGGTATGTCCCAAAAGTCACAACCATTCGGTTTATAACTAACCAATAACTAACTAACTAATAACCATAATAACTAACTTTAACCGCTTGGCGGTTATTAACTAACTAATGAACACGTTTGGTCCTTCGAGTTTCTGTAGAAGCAATGTCGAGATTATATTGGTTCACATTCTCCTCCTTAATCTTGATCGTTGCTTCGTCCTAAGTCTTGAACTCCGAGCATTTGTCGCATAGTCACGAACTTTAGTCTTGGTAAAGCTTTTGTTAAGATATCTGCTCTTTGTAATTCTCTACTTACGTGTTCCACATTAATATGACCATTCTCTACGCATTCACGAATGAAATGATAGCGAATTTCGATGTGCTTGCTTCTTCCATGAAAAACTGGGTTCTTTACGAGTGCTATTGCTGAAATGTTGTCAACTCTCAGCGTTATCCTTTTCTCTTCCCATCCAGTTAATTCACTAAGTAAACGTTTTAACCATAAGGCTTGACATGCTGCTCCAGTAGCCACCATGAATTCTGATTCACATGATGAGAGCGCCACTGTTGGTTGCTTTTGAGTACACCATGTAATAGGTGATTCTCCAAAGTAAAATACTATCCCAGTAGTTCCTTTTCCTTGATCGGTGTTGATTCCATAACTACTGTCACTGTATCCTGTAATCTTGCAGCTGCCTTCTTTCTTGTATATTATGCCATGTTCCTTTGTTCCTTTGATGTATCGGATTACTTATTTAACTGCCTTCAGGTGATGATCCTTCGGGTCTTGCATAAATCTGCTGAGTAGTCCGACTGAGTAATAACTAAGATTTGGTCTTGTATGTAGTAAATACCTAAGCCTTCCAATTAAACTTCGGTAATAAGTTGCGTCAACTGAGTTTCCATCTTCCGCCTTGACCAACTTAGTGCCGGGATCAATTGCTATCTTCGTATCATTACTGTCCGTCATACTTGTTTCCTTCAAGATCTTGTTAATATATCCTGTTTGCTTGATTGTAATCTCTCCTCCTGTCTGTGTAACTTCTATCTCAAGGTAATATGCTAGTAATCCTAAGTCGCTCATTTAAAATTTTTCTTCCATATGGGATTTGAACAATTCTATTTCCTTCTTTGGAGTTCCCGTGATTATCAAATCATCTACATATACTCCAACTATAAGTGTAGAAGTCTTGCTTCTCTTCGTGTAAACTGCTTGTTCGAGATTACATTTCTTAAAGTGTAATGACTTCAAGGTTTGATCAAGCTTCACATTCCAAGCTCTTGGTGCTTGTCTTAAGCCGTACAAAGCTTTAGTTAGCTTGTAGACTTTTCCTAAGTTTCCTTGTTGAATGAATCCTTCAGGTTGTGTAACATAGACTTCTTCCTTTAAGTCTCCATCTAAAAATTCTGATTTTACATCTAAGTGGTGTACTTGCCATCCATAATATGCTGCTAGTGCTAATATTAAACGAACTATCTTTATCCTAGCAACTGGTGCAAACACTTCATCAAAGTCTATTCCTTGTTCTTGTACATAACCTTTTGCTACTAATCTTGCTTTATATTTGATGATCTTTCCTTTTGCATCCCTTTTGGTTTTATAAACCCATTTGATTCCTATTGCCTTCTGATTTGTTGGCAATGTAGTAAGAGTCCATGTATTATTCTTGTTGATTGAATCCAATTCAATTTCCATGGCCTCAATCCATTTCTTATCTGTTGATGCTTCCTTGTAATTACGGGGTTCTTCTTCTGTGAAAAATAAGCTTGTTGCTTCTACTTCACGTGCATTTTGGTAGATTTCCATTATATATTTTAAACCTCGTACCGGTTTATCATCATATCTCTGATCTGAGCTTCCCAATGAGCTAAAAGTAGCTTCTTCTTCATCTTCTGAGTTAGGGTCGTAAGTGTATGTTGGTGGTGTGATTGGTGAGTCTGGATCTGGTATTGGATCCGGTTCCTGATACGTATTATCATTGTTTTCTATGTTGACTGGTGTAGTATTTTCATTGTCAACTCCGTCTACCATAAAACTAGCCCCAAATGTGTCTTGTGTACTCGTATCTTCTTCATTATTATCCCAATTCCACGGTTTTGTTTCCATAAACTTTACGTCCCTACTAACATGTTTCTTCTTTCCTATCGGATCATATAGCCTACATGCTTTTGATCCTTCCTCTACTCCTAAGTAAATCATTGGTATGCTTCTGTCATCCAGCTTCTTCAAATGAGGTATCGTTATCTTGGCATAAGCTGTGCATCCGAATATTCTTAGGTTTTCCAGATTTGGTTTTCTGTTATAGAGTGCTTCATATGGTGTTTTATCTTCCAGGGATCTTGTAGGTACCCTATTGAGTATGTAAATGGCGTGCTTGACTACTTCCGCCCAAAAAGTTAAGGGTAACTTAATCGCTTTTATCATACTCCTAGTAGTTGATAACACCGTCCTATTTCTTCTTTCAACTACTCCATTTTGTTGTGGTGAGTATGGTGCTGTCAACTGTCTTGCAATTCCATTCTCCTTACAGTATTTAGTGAATTCATTAGATGTAAATTCACCTCCTCTATCTGTTCTTAGCATTCTTAACTTCAATCTCAACTCCATTTCAATCTTCTGTCTAAATTCCTTGAATGTGTTAAATGCCTGATCTTTCGATGTTAGAAAGTAGACCCACATGAAACGTGTACAGTCATCTACTAATAAGAAGATGAGTTTCTTTCCAGAGTGTGTGGCTGGACTTATGGGACCACAAAGATCTCCATATACTAAGTCCAATGGGTTCTTTGATCTGAATTTAGCTTGATTGGGAAATGGTGTTCTACTGTGTTTTCCTAATAAATATGCATCACAAATCTGTCCTGCATGGTTTATTCTTGGTATTCCTTCCACTAGACCCTTTCTTATCATCTTGTTGATGTCGTCAAAGTTCAGATGACCTAATCTAGCGTGCCATAACCATGCTTGGTTATCTACATTTGCTAAGAGACATATAGGTGCTTCTATCTGTAATCTAATACTGTAAAGTCGATTCTTAGATCTTTCTACCTTCATCAACAACTTCTTATTCTTATCATATAAAGTCAATTTGTTTCTGTCCATAATAATCTTACAACCTATCTCTGTAAGTTGTCCTAGACTAAGTATGTTGCTCTTGAGATTTGGAATGTAATAAACATCCGAAACTATCTTTTGCTCTTTGTTTCTACATCCTAACAGTATAGAACCTCTACACTTTATCTCTACGTACGATCCATCTCCAAAACGAACGCGTCCAATGATGCTTTCGTCAATGTCCTTACAATGACTCTTGGTTCCCGTCATATGGTTACTTGCACCATTATCTAAATACCATATGCTAGCATCTGTTGTAGCATACTTGCCGGGTTATACTTATTCTTCGTTCAACAAAACTTCTTCGTGTTTAGTTTCGTGTGTAGTCATTAATAGTGATGGTTCATCGTCTTCCAAGATAAGGTTTGATTGTTCCTGAGTTGTTGGTGGTTTTCTACATTCTTTCTTAAAATGTCCGAGTTTCCCACAATTGAAACATTTTACCTTCCTTTTATCCCACTCATGTTTATTCTTATTTGACTTTTCGTTGTGAGTTGAATTTTATCCATTCGAGTTATCCATGTTTCTATTATTTTGCCAGTTTCCTCGTGAGTAGTTTGATCTACCTCTATGTTTGGTAAATCGTCTTCCATTTCTAGAGTGTTCGCCTTGTGCGAATAATAAGTTATCCTGGCTTTCTACTTGTCCTCCTTTTCGGAGTTTTATCCTTTTCTCGAATGCCTTAAGCTTTCCAGTGATCGCATCTAAGGTNTATCCATGTTTCTATTATTTTGCCAGTTTCCTCGTGAGTAGTTTGATCTACCTCTATGTTTGGTAAATCGTCTTCCATTTCTAGAGTGTTCGCCTTGTGCGAATAATAAGTTATCCTGGCTTTCTACTTGTCCTCCTTTTCGGAGTTTTATCCTTTTCTCGAATGCCTTAAGCTTTCCAGTGATCGCATCTAAGGTAATGTCGTCGAGATCATTTGTCTGTTCTATGGATGCTACTATTTGAATGAACCTATATGGTGTGGAATCTAGTAGTTTTCGTACTAAGAGTGATTCATCCAAAGTTTTCCCTAATTCTTTAGTCTTCGTGGCGTAGCCGTTTAGTTTAGCCGCAAATGCATCCACCGTGTCGTCTTCCTTCATCTGTGATTGAAATCCAATCATCAATGATTGTAACCGTGCTTGTTGCACTCTTTCCTTCTCCAACGTGTCTCCTCTTTAATGATTCCCATAATTCCTTTGCCGTTTTACAACTTGCTACTTGTAAAATCATATCTTCAGTCAATGCTTGATATGGGAAGGCCGTCGTTGCCTTATCCTTCTTATCATATACTTGTGTGTTTTCCTTGGGTTCTATTGCTTCCCATAAACCTTGTGCTTCTAGTATAACCTTAATTTGTATAGTCCAAACTGTGTAGTTTGTGTTTTTGAGTTTAGGGCATTGGTATTGTGCAACAGGTGTTACGGGTTTCACTGTTGTTGATGTGTTAGCTGTATCATCACCGGCCATCTTAAAGGTATTTATAATCTTCACCTTCTAATCGTATGAGAATTTCTAACTAGTATGGTATTTCCTACTACTACGGGAAATAGAAAATAGTTATCCGGGAATCCTAATAGTACGGGATCAATATAAAGTTCTCGGGATTTCCTAATAGTATGAAATAAATATCTATACTATCTAAAGTATAATAGAAATCCAAAAATTTGAATTTGTGACCTCGTTGTTGTTAAAACACAAACGTATTCCCACTTGTGTGTCGGTACTTGAATATTATACCAACCACGTCCTTTTTCTTTCCTCGTCTTTTCTCCAAAACAATTCGATTGTTTCTTGATGTTGTCCTTACTTGATGTTGTCGAATCTGTTTCTTTTCTTTCAATAAACCAACCAACGTTCTTCCTTATAATACCACACTCCCACGTTGTCCTTTTCTTTTGTGTCGACTTGGTACAAGCGTGTGCCCTAGACCCTTCTTTTGTCTCGGCTTCTTTTCCAAAAACACCCAACGTGTTCTCGGCAACAACCAAACTTTGTTGTTTGTTGTTGGTTTTTTTCGTTCCAAGTTCTTCACAAGTTTTCCCACAAATACCTCTCGGTATTTTTACCAAAGCAATTCATTTTGCTTTCCATTTCTTTCACTAATACCCCACGGTATTAATCTCCATGAGCAAACAATTGAGAATTTGTTTGTCGTTGCTGCTGTTTCTTGTTCCTCTCCAACGTTGTACCACAATACTCTTTGTTTCTCTCTTAATTCCACACCGTATCTTCTACAATCTCTAAATACCCGTCGGTATTCTTTTAACAAAGCAAGTGATCGGCTTGATTTCTTTTTTTCGTTATTGTTGTTGTTCCGTATTGCTAAACGCTTCTTTTCTCAAACAATCCTTGATTGTTTCCTTGTCTTCGGTATACCTTTCAAACTACAAGCAACTCCTTTTCTTCCTTGTGTCTCTCGTTTTTTTTAAACGTCTTTGTTTTATACAAGGGTTTCCTTCTTTCTTAACGTCGTTCTTCCTCTTCTTCTTGTCGCGTTATATAGCAACAAGGTTTCCCTCTTCTTTGTTGTCGTGTGTAAGTCACCAACAAAGGCTTCCTTCTTCTCCCCTTTTGTTGTCTCGTATAATGATCACAACAAACAGGCAGGCCACCAATTTCGTTTGGTGTCAAAACGTTTGCAACTTCGACACAAGACAAGTCGTATACTACTTTCTTGCGTCCCTTATTTATCCATGCAACACTTCTCTTTTAAATGTCGCGTCCTTCAAAGCAGGAAAAATTATGCGCGTGTTTGTATCTTTGGTTTTTGTTTTCGTATAGGTTTTTTGATGTAACGATATGTGTAATCAAAGCGAGGCTCTGATGCCAATGTTAGTCCTAAAGTGTGAGTCGAAAAACAGAAATTGCAAATAAAACTGAATAACTATATTGATTCGTCTAACTCTTTACAACGTTACATGTTTATACATATATATAAGACACGAAAGGGTGTGTCCCTTTGCTTGTGCCTGTTCGAATGGGTATGTCCCAAAAGTCACAACCATTCGGTTTATAACTAACCAATAACTAACTAAATAATAACCATAATAACTAACTTTAACCGCTTGTCGGTTATTAACTAACTAATGAACACGTTTGGTCCTTCGAGTTTCTGTAGAAGCAATGTCGAGATTATATTGGTTCACATGAGCCTGTGATTACACAATATTTTATTGATTAAAATCACTCTCTTTAACTAAATGATTTAGGGTATTGCAAGCATTACACTTTAGTCGACTTTGATCAATACTATCTTAATTTGTAGGTGGAAGAGGCTATTGAATTAGTTCAACATGTAAAACTGTTCTTCATGGCCGGCAATGACAACCCAATTCTCATACCTCCAAAGCCCGCCCTTTCGGCCCATTCTTCAAACAGCAAGCTTTCCTCAAATCAGAAGACAACCACAATCAAACCTCTCGACAACACATATTCAATGGATGAAGATGATGAAAGTGAAGAAGATGAGGAGGATGAGGAAGAATATGAAGAAGCAGAAGAAGAAAATGTGTCGGGCATTGTGGCAGATACATGTCACTATTCCGATTTTCAAAAACCTAGTCAGGATAAAACTGGAATGGATGCAGTTATGGAGGCGAACGAATTATTGCCACTTGATATGTCAGAAGATATTAGATTTGGATCACTGAATGATGATCCCAATCACTTGGACTCTCATTGTAACTTGTTAGCAATGATCCACGACGATTCTTATAGAGCCGAGTCAATCCCCAAATGGTCAGATAATTTGGAGTTCAACGAGCCAACAAGCATTCAACTACAAGTATCAGGTATTGGGTTGTTCTTGTCTAACTCCATCTAGTAATCTTTTTTATAACATCTATCTCGGAAGGTGAAAAAAATAAAATAAAAAATAAAATCATTTAATTTAACGTTCTCGAATGAACCTGACTCATGCTATACAAATCTAAAAATATGCATAATAATACTTTCACCATTTGACCCGATGAATTGCTGATGTAGGATATCTTTTACTCCTGGTAAATTTTGTTAAATCTGCCATATGTCTTGCCTCCTATTGCTCAGCTTATTATATAACTTTTATAAACGAAACGAAATGTTATTGTTGTGCTTGTATCTTTAACTTTAAGTCTACAAATTATTTCTATATAAACAGGTGAATTATCACAAGGGGAGGACACACATTATTCTCACACAGTTTTAACCCTTCTCAACAACCAACAACTAACTCAACGGTCCAATTTTAGCACACCTTCCTGCCAAAACTCCATCCAATCAGTCTTCGCCACGTGGACACCAAATCACCTCTTTCCCGCCAAAACCACAAAAACATCCCAACGCGTCCTAAAATACATGCTATGCACCGTACCTTATCTCCACTCCACAGCCAGCCCCGGAGACACCTCCACAGTCGTAGGGGCAGCCGCTCGCCATGATGAGGTCAGCATGAACCATGTCATGGCGGAACGGCGTCGTAGAGAGAAGCTAAACGAGCGTTTCGTGACACTCCGGTCACTAGTCCCACTAGTGACAAAAATGGACAAAGCGTCAATACTAGGTGACACGATTGAGTACGTTAAACACCTGCGTAAGAAGGTTGCTGAGCTTGAGGCGCGTGGATGTCATGCGCCGCAGGGGAAGTTGCCAGAGAAGAGGAAGATTAGGGTTGTTGAAAGTGGAGTTACGGCGGTGGAGGTTTCGATAATCGAGAGTGACGCGTTGGTGGAGATTGAGTGTGTGCATAGAGAAGGGTTGTTGCTTGACGTGATGAAGAAGTTAAGGGAATTTGGTGTCGAGATCGTGACCGTTCAATCCTGTGTCGATGGTGGGATTTGTACGGCTGAGATGAGAGCTAAGGTAAATTACTTCATCATTTTTTCAGTTTCTAAGTTGATTGTACATTGGTTGCTCGAGCTCTAGCTTGATCGAGCTCGAACTTGAATTATTTAGGCTAACTTGGAGATTGCAAGCCTCGACTTAAGAAAAACAAGCAGGAATATCTTTTAAGAAAATCTCTTTCTGTAATCAGATTTATTTCAAACATAAGCAAAAGCTATACCATTCGATAACAAAACTTATATCAAATACAGTATATCCGTAAAATTGTAAATCACACCAAAATTAATTTGACCACTAGTCAGAAGCTTTTCAAAACAAACAACTCCAAAACTAATAAAATCCGCAGACACTGAATTTATAAAAATAATTGCATATAAAAAGTATATGGGCTTGTGCTGAGCACTAAGCTCGAACTTGACTCATTATACTATTTTAAACAAAGAGCTTATAAAAAGAACAAATTTGTGTGTGAATCAGCTATTCTATTTTGTACATTTGGGTCTCCTTTTTATTGTCCTCATACTTTTTGCACTAGCTAATAAGTTTTTATTTGAAATAAATTTTCAGGTGAAGATGAAGGGTATTAGGGGGAAGAAAATTAGCATAATGCAAGTAAAGAAAGCCATCAACCAAATAATATCTCCTTAGCAAAAATAGAATAGAGGGCACGTAAGTGTATATTCTTTTAGTATCAAATGAAAGAGTGATGCTAATTGCTGAATTAGATATATGGATGGGTTTTTTTCAAATAATTAAGATCTATTAGAGAATAAGTTGGCCCAAACCCGACTTGTGGGTTGGGTCCATTAGAGTTTCTTTATGTCTTGTAATCTATAAATAGTGATGAATAATAAAGGATTACCTACGGGGTTTCAATGTCTAACATGGTATCAAGAGCGGGTAAGATCTTGAGACCTAATCGGTCATCAAGCCGCCACCTCAATTATACACCCTAAACCCTAAAAACACCCTTTTAGCCATCGCATGTAAAATCATCATGCCAAAAATTCACCGTACTAAATTCACCTTCACCTTCGTTAATTTTTATTCATAAATCAACCATTAATGAAATTCTCCTACTGTCACTATCATCAATAAATAAATCAACCTTTGTTGCTTCACTTGGTCCCATGTGTACAA
>LBNU01022637.1:60028-72718 GCA_014162995.1 Artemisia annua
TTTGTTACCAGTCGACTAAAGTTGACCGTTGGTACCAGTCCCTAAAGTCGACCGTTGGTACGGTGTTGTTACCAGTCGACTTAGCTGACCGTTGGTACCAGTCGACTAAAGTCGATCGTTGGTAGGGTTTTGTTAAGAGTCGACTAAAGTTATATTTTTATTTTGTTAATGTTTTTGTTTTTCTTTCCTTTTCTAGTTTCCTACTCCAGTCCGAGCTTTGGTGATTTCACCGCTCGGACTGCGGGGGAGTATTAGAGGATAAATAATAGGCCCAAGCCCGGTCTGTGGGCTTAGGGTTCATTAGGGTTTACTTATGTAATCTCTATATAATGTGCATGAATAATAATTATAACCTACGGGGTTTTATGTAGTCTAACATGTAAGTCTATTGTGTGGTAAGTTTGGTGTTCATAACTACGGGTTTTGGTGGTTAAATTGATGAATGGGTGAATGATGTGAAGCTCAAATGACGGTAATAAATGTGGTCACTAGTGCATCAAGTTTTAAGTCTAATGACTTTCACTTCATGGAAAGCCTTTTATTTTGCATTGATACATACATATATTATAACTAAGTGACACATACTTGATAAGATTTTCCAAGATAACGTTGTGAAAGTGACCATTACTTGACTTCATTAAACTCATTTGTCAAGCTATTTACAATAATCAGTTCAAACAATTAAGCTTATTCAGTTATTCTTAATTAAACAGTTAAACAGGTCATTTTAACCTTAAAAAATCTTCACTCAGACACTCACCTATTATATTTGGTGATTCAACCGACGCAATAATCAAATACCCTATATCAAACTGATCAACTCGAAACATATTTCCATTATCTGACTATTGAAAGCGGATTATTTCTGCCGATATGATATGTGCTATGGCTTGATCCAAGTCGGACAATTCTTGTTACAATCTTGATACATAATTTACAGTAATATATTTCAAATCAGTACATATTGTTCGTGTGATGGTTTGAAAAATCAAAGTTGTGGCTCGAGTTTTCTCACGTGCTTCTTTATAAACTGCATCAGGAGATACTAACTGTTAGTTTCACATCATGAATGCCTTAATTACAATTCATCATAAATCTTATCAAGTAAACTGGTATCATAAAATACCTCAAGAGTAAAAGGAAAGTTTTAGGAGAAGTATAGTTTTTCCTTTTTCACATATGTTTGTAATAATATTAAGATGAAAAGAGTAAACCATTTAGCATGTTTGTTCGTCCTGGGTCCATGTCAAGCAGGCTATATTATGGGTTTATATCATGTGACATAAAATATTTTTAAATAGATATTTTATTCGTAAAGAACCCAATACATTTGGTCTAGTGGTATGTGAGTTGCCCACCAACCTAAAAGTTGTGGGTTCAAGCCTCGCTAGTCATTTGTGAGATATACCGTGAGATATGCGATATAGAATTGAATATTAAAAATTTGCCGTTAAAAAAAATCGTAAAGAGGATAATAAACCCTATACCCTAAATTAAACACTTAATTAACCCAATAAGCTGTAAATGAGCCGAACAAACATGGATGGGGTTTTGTACGTGTTCTTTTCTTTAAATTTAACTGGACAAACGAATGGAAACGAACATCCAAACGGATAAAAAAAAATTATCTTCATTCATTAAGAAAATGAGATTGTTCGTGATCGTTTATGTTCAGTTTGATAAGAAAGTGAGGTTGTTTATGTTCCTGTAGAAGTTCATAAACTCACCTTTTCCATAATTTTTCTGATGTTGCACAAACTGAATATTCATAATTTTCTCATATAAATGTTCATGTTAGTTTTGTTCACCTTTTGGAATCAGACACCAATATACATGATTTCCATTTATTTTCCTACCAATTTAATAATTCTAACTTTGTTTCTTATTGAAAAAAATATGCATACGTACTAGTATCTATTCCGGTTTTTCCAAAGGTAATCTTCCACTATTTATGCTATTTACCTTTGAAGAGTGATGTTAGTTCTTTTGTTAAGAGCATGGGCTGCATTGGCTTGGAGTCGGCGCCAAGCAGGCGTGGCACGACGATAGCGCCGCCACTGCACCTCACCGGAACCCCCTGCGCCAAACGAATCTTGAAGCCAGTGGCTTGCGTCAAAGCATGCAGCGTTTTTTTTTTTTTTTTTTTTTTTTTTTTTTTTTTNGGGTTTTTATTGAGATTATGTGTGTGTTAAGATTTTGTGTGTGTGTTTTGATTGACTGGGACGATGCAAGCAATGTTATATGAGATTTGCTAAACGATACCCACTGGACAATACTTTTTTTTGGTAAAAGGGATTTTTCACCTGGTAAAATGAAAAGCTGGAAAGAATAATGATAGTGATCAAGAACACTATCTATAATTTTTCTCAAAATTATAACTTAATACACATTAAATAATATGTTTTTTCCATATTTAAAGTAGTTATGTATTTAATGCACAATAAATGAATATAAAAATTAACTTAAATATTGTCATTTTTAATTTAACAAAGTCCAAGTTTCTTTTTATATTCATATTAATTGTTGCCCTAAGCATTGCCCAATGAGCATTGTTTAGCAAATCCACAGATTACCTTACTTTTTTTTGTTTTTTTTTTCAAAGAAAAAAACCTTATACATATATTAAAGTTTTAATTTATACCCCTAAATTTTAAAAAGTTTGTTTAAGTGGGCTAAAGTTTATCTAATGTAGTTTTTTGGGTTTTTATTTTATTTTACGAGGCCTTACGAACCCGTGCGATGCACTGGCTGTGTCAGTTGTTTAGATTCTACGTGTTTTGTACGTGGTGTTATTGCATACATTTATATATATTTTTAATCAAGGTTGTGTTAATGTTTGTAATCAAGGTTGTGTTGTGTTAATGTTATTGCATATGTTTATAACTTAATAATAAACACCTTACATAAATAAAATATTATTTCGTATATATTGATGTTAACATAACTTTAGTTTTTAATTTATGACAATAGGTTTTATAACTTCAATTATTTAATAAGAAATATAAAACGTCATTGGATTTAATATACACAAATTAAGTTGTGTTATATATATTGTACTATGTAGTATAACATATGATTTATCTTTCTAAACACATATTCTTATTACTCACATTGACACAATCATCATGACAACCCATAATGTTTGGATGAGTAACTTAGCTAATTCAACCAAATCAAGCTATGTGAGAGACATGATGCTTGTACATTACGAACGTGAGGTCAAGGTGACATTTGCTGATGAAGAAGATTTGAGGGAAAAAACCATAGAAATTATGGATCGTGTCAATCATAGGTATGAAATACTAAAGGGGTTAAAGGTGCTATGTGGTTCAGTATCTTGTGTAGAGTCCATTGGTAATATTGAGAAGATGCAAAGAGAAGATTTAGCCGATCTTTCAAAGCTGATGCATCTAGTTACTCAAAAACACGTGCGTATTCGTGACCTTTTTTCCTTTATGGAGAAGCTGGAAGCAATGCAATTTTAATATTTAGTTTGTTTTTTTTGTTTATTTTTACCATTTTACATTTATTATATGATGTTTTCTTTATAATTTTAATCCCTTTTTACGTATCTTTTTATGTTTATATTTACAAAATCACATTTATTTGATATATTTTTGTTTGCATTTATTTTTGTGTTATCTAATAGTATTTATAGTGATTATTTAAAACAAAGTTTAGTAGATTTATAATAATATTTTAATATCAAAAGTTTAAAAGTAGATAGAGCGGAAGAAAATTCCAATTATCACATACGGAGTAATATTAAATTTATATGAATCATGAATTTTTTACGGAGTATATTTTTTTTTAAGAATTTTGGAAGTCTTGAGAACGATTTATGTATAGAAAAGCTTGTGTCTGATTCGATGTCATTTGTTTTAGCATTTTGTGTCATATAGATAAGTATATTCAAAATAGTAACATAAAATTAAAATAAACTTGAGTAACAAATATATATGTTATACAGGACATTCATTTCTAGATCCTATTGCTTCCTTTGTTACGTTACATTTCCTAGAATTAACAATTTTCTTTTTTTTTTTTACATTAGAATTAACATTTGATACTTTGAATATCACATATAGTAAATTAAAACATGTTCTAACTGCTAATAAATGATTTGATTGACGTGCATGAGAAAACCAAAAGTCTGCATGGGAAGACTAACAATCTGCAAAACCAACACCGCGTTTAATTTTTGTAATGATTAAGTTTATTACTATTAATTTTTCACATTATTTATTTGGAACGTATGATTATTTAGTCTCATAAGTGTTCTTCAAGTTTTTAAAAAAAACACAATCTATCACTTAAACATACTAAAATCTTCATCAAAAAAAATTCTGACACCCCCAGACTCGATGAACTTAAGGACCTTTGTGGTTCCGACAAACTTCACCATTGCATAAAGTTCATATTTTGTCAAGAGATTCCCCTTAACGAAGCAATGATAATGTGGTTGGGTGCCAAGCGTGATGAGATCCGCTTGAATGTGGATGATCGAACAGAGAATCTGACTCCTCCCAAACTAACCAGTCAACCAGGTGTGGTCAACAAGTCAAATCTGAGAGAGGAGAGATCAATTTATGATCCGTTGAAAGCACAGTGTATTCACGTGTCGTTATGTCCCAACGAGGTTGAAATTGTGTTTTGGGAAACGTTTGAAATGATTTAGTGATCGGGAAAGTAACCAGATAATGATTTGGGTTGATTTACACTAATGGAAACGAGATAAATAACAGTTATTAACAATTACGGGAAATCAGATAAACTAAAAACGTATTACAAATTAAAACAAACGTAAATGCGTGCTGGAAAAGTGGGAATTAAGCAAAAACAAACTACAGGGGGTGAAAATGACTTTTTTTCAAACTTATTATTAAAAGAAAATTTTATAAAAAAGAAAAATATTTTTTTGATTATTTAATATTAATTAAAAACTATTTAATTCTTATTATTAATATTTAACTTAAACTAGATTTAATATAATATTAAATTAAGCTAAAAATGAAAATTTATTTTTACAAATTCTAAAATAACTTAAAAATAATATAAAAACTAAAAATATGTCTTTTTGTCTTTTTCTGAATTTAATATTAATTAATTACTAATTAGATATTAATTAACTAATTAACTAATTTAAATTACTAATAATACTACAAATGACTTAGAAATTTAAGAAATATTTTATGAAACTAATTAACCTTCATAGGAATCCTAAAAAATTATAAAAAGTTTATAAAAATTATTATTAAACTATTTTACTAATTATTTACTTAGTTATTAATTAAAAGCTAGTTAAACTAATTTAATTAAGATAAATAGCAAATTAACAGTAATAATTATGAAAATATTTTCTGAAAATACTTTATAATTAACAAGAACTAGAAAAATTATAAAAAGGAGCTAGTGATTAAAAATAAACAGTAATGGATTTTCTTTTTGGTTTTTTTAATTAAAACTAATTTAATTATTATTAATTATTATAAATATTAAATGAAAAGATAAAATTATGAAATTTTTTATACAAATACTATAATAATGCAGAAACCTAGGAAAAATATAAAAAGTACTAAGTGCTTAATGAAAAAGTTGAAAAATAAGCTAAATAGCTAAAACTTCTTAAATAGAAGCTATCACTATTTTTAAAATGATGTTTTTGTGATTTTTTCTTTTATAAAACTATTAAACTACTGAAATAAAGAAACTTTAATAAAGACAAAAACTTTGGAACTTGAAAATAAGCAAAATGGAAGCTCAAAAGCTTAACAGATGAGCTTTTTAGCTCAAAGTGATGATTAAAAGCTCAAATAAGTTATAAAGCTGGAAACAAAGGTAAATGTGGAAAACTAGAAGGGGGGTTGAATAGTTTTACGTCTTTTTAATTTATAAAAACTTTGTTTATAAAAGCACCAATTCGATATTTATGTGTCACCAAGAAACTTGCATAATTATAAGTAATAATATCAACAAGTGTATGATATGACAAATATAAAAGTAAGTAAGTAAGTGAAAAGATAGAGTTGGAAAGATGGCACCGTGAGACAAAGGATTTATAGTGGTTCGGCTACGAATCTCCTCTTCGTCCTACTCCACTCCCCGAGCACCTAATTCGGGAGTTTTCTTCACTATGTCAACAAGCTCCCTTATGGCGGAGAAAACCTTACACAACGTTGCTTACACCGGCTTAACGACACAAAGCTAAATGTCGGGTCCTAATAGTAGCTAGAACCAATCTCACAACACAACACAACACAACACAACACAACTTCTCTTCTTCTTCACAACACGACTTCTTCTTCACAACACAACTTCTTCTTCACGACACACCTTCTTCTCTTCACAACACAACTTCTCTTCTTTTCACAACACAACTACTTCACAACTAGCACTACTTAATCTACTTACAATAGTCACAACACAACTATACAAGTAATATACACAATGTACACAACACTTCTTAAACTTGAGGTTGAAGGAGTATTCTTCTTTTGCACTTAGGATGATGATGGATGGTGAGGGATTGAATCACTTGAAACAAGGATTAGTAATCTAATGATCAAAGGGTTTTGGAAGATGTTTAGAGAGATTTTGGATCTGAAAATTTCGTGCAAAAGGTGAGGAAAAATACCAGATTTAAGGTGGTATTTATAGGGAAAAAATTCTGACAAAATCTGACACAGGGAGCGTGCCGGTCCCCTTAATTCATGGCCGGCCCCCTTAAAATTAAGGGGGCCGCCCTTTATAATTAAGGGGGCCGGCCTACTGTAACGGCCAGATTCTTTGTCTTTTTGTGGGGAAAGTTTATTTGGTGAAAAACTAACTGATTTTGGTTAAAAATTTGAATTCATATATTTAGTATGATTAAAACATTTTTCTTTATTACCAAAATTGTTTTTCAAAAATATATAATATTAAATAAACTTTGTATTAATTAATTAAATACCCCTTTGATCATGAGATGTATTAAGCACTTGTTTATCCATACCTTGAGTGATTAAGTTGGATATAATGATATAAACTAGCTTAATACTTGTTTACATAGTAATCTTATGTTTAATGATTTTTCATTTTGTGATCATCAAAACGTAGAGATATCAAAAAATATAAATAACGTTTTTACGCATTATTTATGTCAACAGTAAAATAAGATTTAAACAAGCTAAAGTTACAAGGAAGAAGCTAAATGGTACAATGGATCTCACTGATAAGCTTGAAATAAGCAAATAAGCAATTCCAATATACACTGTGAACCACTCAAGCCTGCAGTCAACTTTAAGGGCAAAATAAGCTTATGGAATAAGCTGATAAGCACAAATAAATGACTAAGATAGCAAGCTGAGCTGGTGGACTTTCCAAAAAGCCAAGACTCACACAATGGGACCCACTGGAGAGCTTTTGAGGGGCTTATGAAATAGCTTGAATACACTGATGGGTCAGGGTAAGCTCAGAGATGGGACAAAGTTCAAGGTACTAATTAGCTTATAGAATAAGCTTAAAAGCACAAATAAAGCTTTGAACCAATAAAACTGGTGGAAGAGCTACATAAATAACTAAATAGCACAAACTCAATCCCACTGATAAGCTCTCAAAGAGCTTATGAACCTAGCCTATGAACACTAAGGACTCAGTGTTATTGGTTCAGTGGTGAGATTTTGATTGATTAAAATAAGCAAGCAAATATATAAGCACCATATGAAAAAATAAGCATGAGCATAAACAGATAGCATGGTAAGCTTCTTAAAATGACAAATAACACACTCCAACATGCAACAAAGAACAAGATTGAAGCTAATGAAAAAGCTTGCAATCCTGTGCACAGGGGACCTTTCAGAAAAAGAGCTTAAAGAAAAGCAACAACTAAGCAGTTTAACTAGCTTAATAAAAATAAATAAAAATAGTCTAGTTGAGATAAGCAGCAAATTATTAATTATCTAAAAGCACAAGTATAGAAACTTAATATTAAGTCCTAGAGAAAATGAACAAGTTTATTCAAAAATTTATTAACTGAAAATTTTGACTTTTTGATTTTACTCTTGTTTTGACTTTTATGAGATTTACAAGCTTCTAAATGACTGAGATAGTTATATTAAGCCATTATGGAACTAGAATAAGCTGGATTAATAACTTATGAAAGGATTTGAATGGATATGGATCTATAAATTCCAACAGTGACTGAATAACAAAGGTGAAAGATGATTTTTGACTTTTTACCAAATGAGACCTGGTTTTTAAGGTTGAAATGCAGTTATTAGACCAAATGTGATATGTAGCAACTAAGAACAACAACTCAAACCACCCTGAACCTAGTTATGACAGTTGAACCAAACACCCCTTAAAAGTGTTGAAAACATGATTTTCAAAGCAAAAGACTAATCAAGACCATGAGACTGTTTTCTAACAACTTATGAAGGTGTAATAAGCTAAAACAAGCACAGAAACAACAGGTTGAACCACAAATACACAAGAATCTCTAATGTACTATTTTGGCAGTGAAAAAGAGAAACAAAACAACAATGGAAATTAATGAATAAGCATGCAATTTTAAGCAATATTATGACTAAGAGATACCAAATAAGCAATAAAAACACAAAGATAAGCATTAATAAGCAATAGCACAGTAAAATGGAAATTAGATTTTTGCTTACAACTTTGCACTCCAGCTAAAAACCAAGAACAAGGACCAATAGAACAATCCTAAAAGCTTCCCATGAAGCTACTAACCCAAGGCCATCCAGAATTTACCCTTCTCCAGCTTTCTTCTTTCTTCTTCACTAATTTTTTGTTTTTCACTGAATTTTTTATATTTTTTTGCATTTTTTTGGTTTTTGATACTAGACTAAATTTTAAGGTTTCTAAAAGCTTTTAGAAGCTTTCTAGGAGCTTAAGTGAGCTTAATGAGTCCAGAATAACAACTATAAATAACAACAGAGTACAAAAGAGATTTTGAGCCAATTTTGCATAAACTGAATTAGCAAAAGAAACCTTAATTCATTGATTTAGAAAGATGCAAAGTACATTGAGATAACTAAGATTACAACTTAAAAGCTAATACATACACTGAGATTTAGAAAATAACTAATTCGACACTAATTTTTACTCTAATAATCTACACACAGTCTTCTCTTTGTCTTCTCCCTTTTATAGATGAGAATTAGGGTTCTTGGAGTTCCACTTGGTCTTTCCCACCTCATTCTGAGCCCTTGGATGATCTCTGGTTGATCCTAGCCATTGGATTAAATTTGGCGCCAAAATGGTTTTTGCAAATTGTACTGTTATATATAGCAAGGGGGTGGCAGCATTTAATGCTCCTTGTTTTGTTAGGTAAGTAGTGGGATGGGCGGTGGATGTGATGGAGATGGTGGGGGGTGGTGGAGTTGACAGGGTGCAGTGCAAGTGGGAGGGAAAAGGGTGGAAGAAGGTGTTTGTTTGACTGTTTGACCAAAGGGGGGCCTGGGTGGGTTTTATTATTAGTAAAAGGGTAATGAGCTAGGGATGTTGGGCCATAAATGGAAAAAGGGCCACAGGGTTGGGATTATAATGGTGCTGGGTTTGTTTTTTGGGCTAATAGAAACAATAGGATCCGTTTGGTTTAGAGTATTTATCACAAGGACCTATCTTGTAATTTCTGAAAAGTACAAGGACTTGAACTGCAACTGTTCCAAAGTGTCTTCAAGGGTATAATTTGCCAAGCTTGGATAGTACAAGGACCCCAAATGATTTTTCCACTTTTGAAATTTCCAGGGACTATTTCTGCCAATTATGAAACTTCAGGGACCAAACTTGTAATTTCTCCAAACTTTTCACCCAAGGATCATTTTTTGCCAAAGTTCAATAATACAAGGACCATAATTGATAATTTCCAAAAGATTTTAATCCCAGGGGCTATTTTTGACAACTTTGCAAAGTTCAGGGACTAGATTTGTAAACTTTTGAAACTTTTCATCAAAGGACTAATTATGACAACTTGTGATTTCCAAAGGACCTTTGGTGACTTTTCTTGCAAAATAAATGCCTAGGGACTAAATTTGACAAGTTTAGAAAGTTGAGGGACTGAAACTGCCAATTTTGCAAACTTTGTTCGTTTTTCATTTGTTTTCAAACATTTTGCATCTGAAACATATAAAACACAACCCTGGGATATTTTCAGTATTTTGATGCATATTTGGGTGTTTTTGGATGTTTTGGCAGTTCAGATACGATAAAAATGATGAGTATTTACACACTCATCAGAATCTAAAAGAGGTCTTAGAGATTAATTTTGATGAAGAAGAATCGGATGAAGATGGTTATGAGTTCCTTCAAGAGGTGCAGGTGATGGAACGCCGTTTGCTGGAGTCCTTACAGGGTGTTTTGGTTGACCTTCGTGCCCTTATATCGAAGAAGGAAGAAGCCGTGGCCACTATGGATAAGTATGATGAACCCTCCAGGTGAATGGTTGTTTAGGATCTTTTTGGGTTGTCAGGTCGTGTAGGCAGTTGGATTGGTTTGGATGTTATTTGATAAGTTGTAAGTTGGTGTTTTGATGAAGCTGCTTCGTGTAATCACCCCTATGATAATGAAAAACATTTTTAGTTTAATGTGATAATCTTGTTTGTTTGTTTGGTTGTATATATATTTTTTTATTTTTTAATTTTAGGTATATTTTAGTTAAATCAGTTGACTTATCTTTTTATCTCACACACACAAATAACACACACATAAGGAACTCTCTGGCGAAATATATGTGTTCACCGATTTTAGGGGTTTCAATTTTAAGCAACCAAACTTAAATCAATCAATAATAAATCAAAATAAACGGTCTATTCAAGATATTGATTGTTTCTTCATCAACACAATCATCCATTTGGGTGTTATCGATTTATTTATCATCACCACAACCATTCATTTTGGTGTTTATTATTCAGGTATTAAATCTTTAATTGCACGCTAATATGAGTTTTAAGTTTATTAGTTTTCAATGTTTATTGTGGTTTGGAGATTGCAATATGCGTAGGGTTTGGATTTGGTTGTGTGACATGTTGTGGTTTGCTTTTGCTAGTATAACAATCACATCGTTTAACCATAAAGGATTTAAGGATATTGATTAAGGGCCAATTTTATGATGGAGTTTGTTTATGGAAATTGCTAATATGACTTAACCTTATGGTTGTAATACACAATTCTGAATATAATCTTAATTACATGGCATATCTAGTTAAGATTAATGAAATCAATTTTTACATATAGATGTAATATTCAAAATAGTTTAGTTTATCGGCACCTGCATCCCCACACAATCTGTTTTTGTTATCTTGATCCGCCCTATGAAGCAGAATGTGGATGAATGTCGTGTTTGATTGATGAGATTGTACTTAAATGGGTGCAGCTGAACTCAATAACACATATATGGTGGTTGTGAATTTGATATGGTCACATATATTTGTTATTCATAGATAGAGCCTTTAGTTGAAGGAATTTTAATATGAAATATTCCTTAATGTGACAACTCATCTGATGTTTATACTGAGGAAAGGTTACACACGTTTATCGGAACAAACCAAAATGCATATATGTTATAAATAATAAGAAAGAAGATCTGTCATTCAACGCTTTTTGTAAAGATTTAAGTTGTTAACTGGGGCATGGGAAATCACTAACAGGACATCTAAACTTAAATTTCTTCAAGTTGATCATATTCCATTGTGGTTAGCGGTTGTTATCGAGTAATGTATATGTATATCTGTCAAGATATGCAATCATTGATACATAGCAAATGCTCGTCCCAATGGATGATGATTGGCTTGAAAATGCTGATGACTTATGTATACTGATTTTGTAATAGTTGAAATGAGAGGTAAACTATTATGCACAGATAACGCAAATGTTGTTGATTTATGTATACAGAATTTTTAACATTTAGGATGAGATATAATTTACAATGCTGATATAGCGTATTGATAGGATTGATATTTGGACCAACACTAATACAGTTAGTGGATTTGGCTGTTTATGTTGAATATATTATAAATGTACTGACGAGGCGAAAAGTGTACCGCTTTTGGGGGGTCATTTAAGCCCTAAATCGTAATTATTTGATCAATTATTGCCCTAAATCGTTCCTTTTGTCATTTTAGGTACTTTGGAGAAGAAATCTGGAAAAGGAAGCATTTTGGACGTTTTTGGAGCATAAAAGTGAAGAAAACGACAAAGTCTCTAATTCTGCTGGAACAGTACCCATGACGGCGTCAAGATCTAGAAGGTGACGCCGTCAAGCTAGACAAACGGAGGTGGATGTGAAGATTGTCCTTGATAAGCCAGAATGGAATTTTGGAAATTAAAGGGGGACGGCGTCAAGAGGCCGTCAGGAAACCCTAGCATGGCGAGGTGACAGCGTCACAACCCAAAGAGTGACGCCGTCAAGTCTGTTTTCCTATATATATTTTCGCAATTTTCATTCATTGGGTGGAACTTTTTAGTGAGAAACCCTAATATGAATTTTAGCAGCTTTTTCAAGGTTTTTCACCTTGAGATCTTCCATGTTACATTGAAGGATAAGTTATCAATTAATCATTCAATATGTCTATGTGTTGTTTGATTCTATCTTGTTCTTGTCTTTTGTTTAACATGCTATGCTAGGTTTTCTTTGTGTTTGCTTAGATCTAATGAAACCTAACTATTAATTATTGGTTGGATGGTGTGTTATTA